>CAAKHC010002719.1:0-19870 GCA_901007825.1 Macroramphosus scolopax | reverse complement strand
CAATCCCTTGTCCCAGTCCACATGCAACAGCTTTTTTAAACCAAAGCAGTCCAGCAGCAAAAGGTAAAAAAAAACAACATGTGATGCAGGTATCCACTGGACTGACGGCAAACAACATGTCTAAACAATGAGTTCAAGTTAAAATGTGTTACTGTCAAGAGCACAACAAGTGAGAACAGCAGAAGTGGAATCATGTGTACAGTAATCCTCAAAACTGTGGTTAATATGTGTGGCAGACATAATTTTCATTATTCAAACAAGCATTGGAGCCCATCTAAAAGCCATTACAGCATGTATAATGTTTGTGAAGGGCTCATTCTACTAGAACTCAAGTCTTTATTAGTGTGTTTGAGGATACAGCACATGAAGAGATTTGGCCAGCGCCCCTGTCCACAATTTGACTGAAGAGCGTCGCCTGACCACTGGTTACACTGATCAAGGTCACCAGATCTACAAACAGCGGTGTGCACTCTGTATCACGCATGCAATTAAACAACAGGCTTCAACAGCAGCAGCTCTCAACTCTCTCTCCATTGCATGTCCCTCTCAGTTCTCCAAACACTGTATAATCTCAATTGCACACTCTGCTGTGGTCTGCAGAATAACATTTATGTTTTCTAACAGTGCACGTAAGTAGAATGTAGCAATGCAAATTTGTGCACTTGTTCATCACAAACCCCTGCAAGATGCTAGTACAATGAAAAAAGTGATTTGGTAAACATATCATCATAAAAATGAACAAAAAGAAAATAAAGAAACCTTTCTGCATACAATTAAACATGAATGTACCTCAACAAATAATGGCGCATCAAAAGACAATCACCATAATAGTACATGTTATAGAAACGTGTGAATGGGGCTGTAAATATCTGAATGTGCCAATGGAAATAAATCATGACCTCAGCTCAGCTTCAGGCTGTTGCACAGACTCATTCATTTGAATAACATACATTTGCAAAACAACTAGGCTGCTGGTCAATCGATCATCAACTGCTTACATTCCTCAGGCTTGTTTGCTATGAGATTATAAAGTAACACCCCACTGGGGTTATTTATAATGAAATACAAAATAACTGTGACAGAAATGCCAAAAGGTGGTCTGGGATCAGCAAAGGAAGATCTCATTAAAAAGACAACCCCCCATAGCATTGTGGGATTGATATTTAGTCAGATGATTAGAGAGTGAGACTGCAACTCTCAGACTAACTTTGTGGAGGTGTTGACAAAATGAAAGATGGCTACAGGGAGAGATGTTGAAGAGAGTGCTGGTAGACTGAAAGCTATACACATCCATTACCGCATATCATCAGCAACAATCACATCATCTCCGAGACACTTCCAGGTAGATTCAAACCCCCTCAGGCTTTATTGAAGCTGCCAGCCAAGCTTCCATGGAGTCACTCAAACCTGCAGCTCATCCCTCCATTTCAGTAACACTTTTGATCACTGCAAATTGAATGAGTACAATAAGCCAGTCAATATGAAATGTATCCCCCATATCCAGTTCAAAATGTGACTGCACAGAAATAACAGCAGGAGTGGAGTGCACTCACACTGAAGTCAGGTGTTTCCATAATGATATTCCTTTTCCGCTGCACGGCTTTGCTCTCTTCAAGGAAATAAGATCAGACGGGGAACAACACACTTCCTTCTACCATTCAGTCATTCACACAATAACGCATATTTTTATACATGTATAAATATGTTGAAAATAGGTCTGCTTTGACCACATTGGGTCATTTTCATATATCTAAATCAACAGTTTAAGCCAGGTGGTAGCACAGTTTTATAATAAACAGAATGTCAGAAAACTGTCACAACTTCATCCAGGCTGTAATTCTATTGCCTTCTTGAGAAGGTGATGTCAGATATCAACCACCAAATATGCTTTGTTGATCGAAGAACAATTCCTGAACTATTAATCTCAAATCTAATATGCAGCATTGTAATAGTTAATGCACAGCACTAAAGTCTGAGTGGCCAATACAATCATGCAAAGATTTGTTTACTGATGACTTACTTAAATCAAATATATGTATATCTGCTAAAGGATCAGTAGGCAAATACTACAAATCAGGACAGTGTTGTTTTCTGCATTGGTAAGAAAAATTCAGAATACATAAGTCCTGAAAAGCCTTCAACAGGAAACAGAGGGGGTCAAATTATTGACCTATAGATACATTCCTGGGGGAACTCAATGTTCAGCTCCGCAATAACCCCGCTTGGGTCCTTTCCCATAAACGGAGAGTGATGGGGAGAGATAGCCGGAAATACAAAACTTGATGTGCTGGGATGGGTGAGTTGCTCTCTGGAGCAGTGTTGGGCATTAAATCTGCCAGGGGATACGAAAGAGTGGCAGCCACTCAGCTGGGAGGCCTCAAAACACATTTCAAATTTTGTCGTGATGACATGACTCTTCCACCTCTTAGATTGTGCTGACAGGGATGACAGTTAGCCAGCTTTTATGAGTTCGACTTGAAGGTTGCAGTTGAAGCACCCCGACAAGGCGCAGAAATGTATTGTGTTCTTTTTTTTATTTTTTAAAAGCATTACATATTAAAAAAAACTATAGATCAATCTATGACAGGATTACACGTGTGCTGTGACACCTGTCAACATGTTGACTTTCGAAATTACTTGGTAGTCATTGCTGCTTTATTACATAATTACGCAGGTCGAATAACATTAATTTTCAAACCCGGCCTTCATTTCGACGGCCTCTTCCTCACATCCTAACCCCATACCTCCAGCGCTTTTGTTCACATCACACCCATTATTGAACTCAGTCTTCACATGCATTTATCATATGGACTGATATCATAGTGCGAAAGCTTCATATGAATCTTATGGAGATACATTTCTTGTCACTTGATAAGAGTAAGTTGTGTTCGTTCCTGGCTGAATTTCATCTTACTGTACAGAGATGTCAACATGTTGCCACTATTTGAAGACAGCCTACATCTTAACAGCTATGTTGCATGTTATAGATGGGGTAGGAGGATAGGAGGATAATGGAGCAGGTTTGAATGAGTGGATCCTCTTTGGATGGATCATGCGTGGAGGCTAAAGCACTTGAAGGAGGTTGTAATGTACTAACAAAGGCAGTGCAAAATAACACTACAAGCTAGTAAACATAGATATAACAGCACAAATCTTTTATGAGGAACACTTTGATCAGCAGCAACAGCGGATCAACTACGAGCTTCTTGTTTCCTTCCGTTTGCTCAACGGGTGAACTCTCCTTGAAGGTTAGCCAAATTATTAGCAGAAATGTACCGCTGCATTGATGGACAGAGGCATTACATTTAACAGTAGTACTTCCTTTGATTAATTAGACAAGAAGATGTGATTAAGATGTCTCTGATTGTGCTGTCAGTCTTCCAAATGGACAGGACCTCAGTGCTAACCTCTGTGCCATTCCAGTCCAAATGGCTGGGTGTAGAGATGTGTCTACACATTTCCGGCACTCACTCATTTAAAAGACCCCTTCGCTCATCACTAAATCTCCTCCGGCCCATCTGGAGACAGGGCTTTATACAGGACAGAAGTCCAATCAGGCTAGCCATCACCTTTACTGTCTCCACTGATACAGCACACCATTAGCATTAACACAAGGCTACGAGCAGAGAAATCGAAGTTGAGCTTGAGATACACTAATAGGAGCGATGGAACATTTAATAAGTGCATCTTTGAATAACTAATATCATTAAGTGAATATATATATATACTTTTCTAATTCGTGTAGCATCAATTCCTATTCCCCATCTCGTCAGCCTTAGAGGTGGCTGGGAATTACAGGCCATGTGCAACACTGACATTTCATTGCTTTCAAATCATTGCCACACAACTGATGCAACATGGATATAATGAATGTTTGACAGAGCTGTCATGTTTGCTTTATCTGGTGTGAGACCATGAAATCTTATTGTGTTGGGCTTTAGAGGGCAGGTTTCACGGCAAATAAGATGCACAAATAATTTTCCAAAATGAACGTGCACTGATGTATAAATTGCTTAATTTTCTTATGCATATCTGTGTGTGATGGAGTAAACACTGGCCTATCAATTCCACTTTGTCTTTCAGAGAACTCCAGACGAGAGTATTTGTGTGTTTGTGTATTTGTAGGAAGATTCTTTAGCCTAATGATGTAAATCCATTATTATTGTATAATTTTTCCCAAATGAGTAGAAGTACTGCTTGTAACGAAGTACAGCACATAGAGTAGAAACAGAGAAAATCTTCTTTAGGAATTATTACAGAAATGTATTACATCATGTCGGCATCATTAACTATTCTCTTGCTGTTATTTGAACTTTAATACTCTGATCGGATTTTGTTGATAAATGACATGTCCATCTGTTGTTTATTCACATACGAACCCTGCTGGAGAGCAATTAATCAGATTTAGCTGAAAAGCCATGCTGATTAATTATTATGACATTTAGTTTGGAAAGAAGATTAAAATTGAAACTTGGGAGACAATACATGCTCCAGTGGTCAGATGAAACATTACCAAACCCAACATCATAATAAAGATCATGTTACTATAAACCTTCCTAGCAAAACATGCAGTTGCTATAAATATAATGAAAGAATCAATGTACAACTGTGCAATTGTGTAGGGTTACAACATGTCTATCAGTGACTTCTATACTGCTAATCTGCTGTTCAACAATGACAGTGTATTATCACAAGGGTCGTATTATTGTGTGTTGTTTAAATTAAACATTCAATTTCCCTTGTTGCATCATTTCAGTCTGACTGAATCGATGCAACAAGGGAAAAGAAAGGTTGTTACTGTCAACCCTGACACTTACTAGACGCAGAAACGGTTCACATTAAAATGCAGTATGCAACTACAGCCCATCAACGATTACACCACCAGGAGCATGAGGACTCCAGTGGTGTGAATACAAAAAGCTCTTCGTTATGGAATTCTGACCTGTTGACCAAGATGAAAGAGCATTCATTAAGCTGAATTACCATTTTTAAAACCAATGATTAGAGTGCCACAAAAGTAAACTAACCCACACGCCACCTATTTTTCCTCATATCTTCGCCTGCACACTAATGTGCTGCTGAACCAATTATCCACATGCTAGTTGATAATTGTTTTGTGAAACAGAGACAAACAGATGTGCGTATGAGCGTCGTGAACGAGGCGACAACAAACCAAAAGCCATTGCAATAAGACGAGGAGTGAAATGAGGACAGTGGCTAGGGATGAGAGGAGCATAGGAAAACTGAAACAGAAAAATACTCTTAGTCATATCTATCCATCAATTTGCCAGAACTCATATCCTGTTGCAGCGGAGCTGGAGCCAATCCCTGCTGACATTGGGAAAGAGGCTGGGTACACCCTGGACTGGTCACCAGTCAATCACATTCACAGTTGTGGGCAATTTAAAGGTATCCTATTAACTTTCCTGCATAATTTTGGTGTTGGCACAGCCGGCACAAGGAGAACATTCAACCCCGACCCGGGAAGGCCTTCAGTGGATTCGAAGCCAGAACCTTTTTGCAGTTAGGCAACACTGCTAACCACCGCACTACCATGCCACCCTGCTCGAGCGCATGATATGTTGAAATGTCAACTGCCTATAGCCGAGCAGCTCCATGATTAACTCTGTACTGGAGAGTGAGAGATGGGGAAGGTGAAGGGGAGGAGAAAGACTGACAGCAGAGGAGTAGAGGAGAGGGACAGAGGAAGTGTCAGCGTTGCTTTGGAAGGCGGAGAGAAACACAGCCTGACAGGTTGAACTCATGAGGATTGACCAGCCTGCATCCAGCTGTCAGTTAGAGCTCATCTGGCACCAGCAGAGCTTATGTGTCAAACAGGGGAAAGGACAGGAGGATCCCTGCATATGGCGACACATGTACAGCTGTGGCCCGGCCCGACACTAAGCAGCTTTAATGAGCAACATGTGACAACAACAGAGGACACAAGGACACAAGACTTATTATCATCTCGCACACGATGATGTTAAAATGGGCTCTGTGGTCGCCCAGTAACTCCTTTCTGAGGGTGCATATACTGTTAGAAATCTGAAAGCAGTTCCAATCAACTGATATAGACACATGGAAAATGTATGATTAAAGTATATTCATTGATTAAAGTAAGGGATTTTACCAATCATTTCTTTCAGCGAAGGTTTCAGTTCAGAAAAGGAGGCAGGTCAATGTGAATCCATTCTGGATAAAAGATAAAACAATAATATAAAAATATAAAAGTTTCATTATTTGAAAGTTTTTCATGAAATAAACTTCAGTGAGCAGCATAATTAGAATTCAAACTAGCTGATGGAACAACTAAATGACTAATTAATTTCATCTCTTTATAAAAAGCAGTAAATTGTATTGTTTTCATTAGCTGCTACTGGTAAGAGTCAACGTTACAATTAGGCTGTGAAAACGAGGTGCAGGCAGACTAACATTACATCACTATTTAATTAAAATTAAAAAAAACAATTTTCAAAATTGAGCATGTTTTTGCAGAAATTAATTAACCTTTAAAAGTAAAAAGTGATATTGTTCTTTTGTTTGTAGTCTAATTACCTACTTTGCTGTTTTCAGTTCTTTTCCTGTGTTTGAACATGTGCAGTAAAGTCAGGTTGATTGTCTGAGGTGTGAAGGACAGCAGACAGTCTGCTCACCTTCATCACTGAGGGTGTTTGTTCTCATATGCAGGCAGATCCAAAGAGAACCAACATCTTCTGAGCCTCTGGTGTCAAGAGCATCTCTTGGCAAAATCTATATGGATCATTCGTCATATTTCCCAACAGCTCCAGCTAAGGGACCCTGTTGTCACCACAATCAGGTAAACCCGTGTTCTCTTCTCAGTTTGATGTCAACAAATAACAGTAATGTGAAATGTATGTGCTAGCTTTGCAGTAAACCTTTTATCTCATTTGATTACCAGACACTTCCAGCACTGTGTTCTGTGAAGCTGTGCCTGACAAAATTTAGAGGCAAATACAACTTGCCCTTACTACACCAAGGGCAACAGTGTTAATACCCTGCAGCTCAGAAAAGATAATAACTCACTGTAACAACGTGTTCAAATGTTCCTGCACAAAATGAAACTCGCACTGTCCAGGAAGGAACCACTGTTGGGTACAGTGATCACAGGGTCACTCTCCTCATAGAAGTATTTATAAAACAAGATAATGATTAGCTAAACTAACAGTCAAGGTTAAGTCACAGCTCTGGACTAATGCAAGACAGAAAACAATGGATTGACATTGACTTAAAATTGTATTCAAAATGTTGATTAGCTCGGAATACTGGGGGAATATGACTGAAAATGGGGCTAGATGCATCTGATAAAATATAATACAAGTGATAATAACAGCTTAAATATAATGTTCTGTACTGCATCTGTACATTCATTCTTAGACTGACATATTGAACAAACTGTTGTAAAAGGAGTGAAGATTGTAGTGGGGGCACTGGGGTGTCAGGGGTGACTGTGGTGGATGCACTTTACGTGGCTCCAGTCAGGTCCGATGGCCCCTTAGATGAAGGTTAGGGCCAGCCCTGTATTTTCCGAGATGATTGGTGTGTCACCAAACCACTGAAGCCATGGAGCAATCATTGACAACATCGGTGTCTGTTTCCTCTGAAATGACGTTAGTTGCCGCTTTAAGTGGTTTGAAAGCCTTTGCAGTATCTTTTAAAGATGAGAATACAAATCTGGATTTTTTTTCTCACCTGAGGAGGGAGGAAAGTGTAGCTAATAGCAGGTTCTCGTCCAAGGTGTGTTGTTCCATCTGGTTGCTATTTTAGTCTTAAACTTGTGTCTTTGATCCTCCTGCAGAACCAGATTACCTGCAGTAGACGAATCCAGTGATTCGCCCAGTCCCTCCCAGTAGCAGCAGCAACAGAGAATGCATCTATAGAGCTTGCTGAGTGGAGGGTAGGTGCAAAACATTTAACATGTTTTAAGTTTCCCAGCTGTGCAGCCCCTAGAGTTTAAAAAACATAATTGGTGACAATTACCAGAGTCCTGTTTTCTAGAAGCAAATTAAGGCTAAGATGATTTCAGTCCCACTGTTCTTAATGTTATTATTGTGGCAGTCCAGGCCCAGCAGCACCGCCAGGGACTTCCTGCTCAGCTGAACCAAAATATAAATAAACACATTTTCTAAAGGACTAATTATTACAAAATTCAATTTCAAATTTTTTAAATCATGTTGTGAATTGAATAAATTATGACTAATTACTTCATTTCATTAAGAGAGAGCTGGAGTAAATGCTTTTCAATCTTTAATATAGCTATATTAAACATCTAAACTGTTATATATAGTAATGGAATTAACTAACATTTAATAGAGTGATTTGTTCATTTTAATGTGTTTCTTTTTCTTTTAGATGTAGTGATGTCACCTACAGAGCTCAAGAGGCAGCTCTGTTGTTCCGTCTACTACAACATGTAAATGACACACTGTATGTATTAATTATCTGGTGATTCATAGATCCTAATTGTCTGCACTCACAGATATCGTTGGATTGTCAGTAAATTAACTCATCCAGATCTATACGTCGTTGTCCGTGCTTCCTATATGTCAACTTAAAAAGGTATTTGCCACGACATATTTTGAACATACATTTACTCACTTACTTCTCATTGTTTATATAAGACAGAATAAGATCTTCTCCCAGGACTTTGAACCATGATGAGCTTGAGAAATAGCCTTGCTCTAGTCTCAGCACGATTCCAAATTTCTCATTGCGCTGATTTGTCTGAAATAATCAGCTCTTGAGATAACAGTGAAATCCAAAAGAAAACTTGGTTGGCTCATTAATTTGCCTGAACGATATCAGCGATGTGTATGGGCTCAAATTCAAGTCTCAGCTCTGAGTATTCCATCTCTGAGAAGCCTATGAGTACAGCAAAGAAACTGCCTTTTGTTGTGTTTTACTGTTATTCTAAAACTGAAAAGGATAATTTGTCTTATATTGATTGATTCACTTGCTCATTGTTTCTCCTGGGGAGTTGTTGATTAAGAAAGAATTCAGAGATTTCTAAATAAGATCACTTATTTCTGATGAGTCTAAGAAAAAACATCTGTCACTATTTTTTTAGTGTTCTGACTTGCTGTCAATAAACAGGTTGTACCACAATTTATAGAAATAACGCTAAAACTCTGCACACCAGAACAATGTTGTCAGCTTGTATTGGGTCAGTTGTGATGAATCAAAGTGGCGGAAAATACAATGAAAACATTCGTAGGAACATATTACAGCATGTATGCATCATAACCAAGACTCTTAGATTCTTAGTTTAAAAAAGTTTGGATAAACATGGTACTTCGTTCTAAAACTTGGAAATGTACAACAATGTATTTTTAAGATAATGCGCAGGAAAGTTTTTATGTAATTTGGATGAACATTTGGCAGTTTTCTCTTAAGCTGTCCATTTTGGAACCATTGGTAACTGTCTGGATTCAAACTGAACACTCTAAATACTGAATATATACTGACACCTGTCTCCTCCGGCAAAAGACAGGTTTTGTCAAAAAAAAAGACAATTTTACCCAAATTCAGGATATTAAAGAAACATTACGCTGACGACCGCCTTATCTTTTACACAATTATATGTATCGGTTTAACATAATGACAAATCGCACCTCAATTTATTCAGGTTAATACTCGTGCCACAGATCAAATACACAATTTTCTTTCCTTCCAGCTGTCCCTCAGTGGGCCCTCACACCAGGATAACACAATCATAGTCAGCATTCTCTACACCCAGGTGATTCCACCATCTGGCAAATAGACGGGAGCCAGCAGGTACATCATGCAATTTCTTGCATTAAACCATCAGTTAACGGAAAAACAGATACAGCAACTATCAAGCCAGAGCATCAGTGCAAGTACATGGTGAATGGTCGATTTCTAAAAACATATTCCATAAGAATTAAGATAATCCTCACGAAAGGAGGATTTATTGCAGAGCTATTGTGTTATACTTTACAGTTTGGTTGATCAGTGTATGTGCTGATTTAAACACAAACACATTGACATGTCGTGATTGACAGCTTCTCTGAGCGAAGTATTGGTAGTCAGGGGTAAACTTCTGTTTGGGATGTGTATATTACCAGCAAGGAGACAGAACACTGTCATCCCATTACTTCTGCGGTCCGATTGAAACCAAAAAGAAATTGTTGCTCTGAAGTAAAATGATTTATTTTGATTGAGTCGGGCAGGGCTTTGATAGCACCGCTTCATTCCCAGATCACTACTGTGCAGGATCTTGCGCCAAATGAAATCACCGGCACAAGGTTGCAGCATCTGTATCTGAGATATGTCTTCATTTGCGTACCGGGGGAGGAAGTGGAGACGTGTTCAAAGTCCTTCTTGTGCAAATTATTGTGTTTTGCTATGTGTGCTATAATCCTCCTCTTTTTTGCTCACATTTGAGCCCCGTTCGCCAACTATTATTATCCCGGGACCTCGAGTAATTAGAAATAATTGCAGAGGTCTCCTGTGGTCCTAATCCCTTGTGAATCTGGCATGTCCGTAGTACCTACCATATTTCACCAAACAGAGTTCTTGTGATAAAAATTAGGCCCATGTGAATTTGCATCACAGAGATTTGAACGGTGAACATTAAACAGAGTTGCCAGCCTCACTACTGATGCCCGAGGCTGCTCCTCTCCCCGCTGTCAGCCACATTAGCCACAGTGGGTGTCTGTGATCGAGTTGAGACCACATACTTGGAGGTCACCACAGCAGTCTTTGTGGACCAGGACCCAGTTGCTGCATTCTCCAATCTTGATAATCACACATCAGAACGAAGCCTTGTAAATTAGTGGACAATATGTGAGGCCTGGATAGGAAAAACATTGGGGGGTTTTTCCCCAATGACCAATCAATTAGGTTGAGGTGTAGGTCAATGGAACAAATTAGTATTGCAAATGATCCAACAATAAACAGACATAACATTTTTGGCTGTACTTTTTCTTTTGGTCTTAAATGGTGGATGGCGACTAGCGTTTAAGGTGCATTAGCACTTCCCTCTTTCATTTTGTAACTTGTGTAATTGCAGGTTTAATTATATCTTACTCCTCTTAAACATTTTTCATATTTCTATGAATAAAAATCATATCTCAAAAATCATAGTTATCATTTTATCACCCAGCCCTAATCCAAGGCATCCAGGGTTCATTCAGCTAAGCTGATTAAATGTCAGTCCTTTTATCTGAGCTTCAATGAGAACAACTGCAAACTCTCAGGTACTGAGCTTAATAAACTTATTGATGAATGAAAATCACTGAATTGCTAACTAATGTGATTTGTCGTATGGGTTTTGGAGCAAGTGATTTAAGTGCTTTTTAAGATTTCTGCTTTTGTATATTGTACTTGCATGACTGATCTGAAATGTGGTCACGCTTGTCTGGAGAATGAGCAGGTTAAGAGAAGTTTTTAGCTGCAGGAAAGGTGGAGACCCTTGTAAACACCAGTGAATATTTGTCAGGCTGTCCATCCCTCAAACAATAAAACCCCAAGCTCCTATTATTAAATAAAACACGCGTCAGTTAATCAACCCTGCCGCTCTCCAGCTGATCTGTAATTCAACTCGTGGAAGTTGGCAACCCTACACAAACATTTACGAGGAGAACAAGCCATCAGCAGGTGTGTGAAGCCAGGACTTGAGGGTCACCCAATGTCACTACGACAGATATCCTGTATTTCAGGTTCAGGTTTGTCCAACAGCTGGAAACAATAGTGACAAAAATATTTTAAACAGTGGTTTTTTGGTTAGTTACTTCAAATATTTATTGGCATGAAACTTCACCAGATGAAGTTGGTGATAACTTCAAGTTCAGTTACAAATAGTTGCTCTTCCTCTGCTCTACCAGGTGATTAATTGAGATTTGAACATACGACAGACCAACAACAGCGGAAATGTTCCAAACAAAGCATAGACAACATATAAACACACTGGAAATGATTTTAATATTGCTGCTTGCAGCGGCATAGATGGTTGAAGAGGCTCTCAGGACACAGAAACCACGGCCCCCAGAAATGGCACTATAATCAATAGCTTCCCGGGCCACTTGTTAAAAATGTCATTTCCATCTCAAAGGCGCTTAGAGGGCCCTTTACCAGGAGAGAACCGCATATCATCTCTCCAGACAACTCGCAAAATGACAAATAGGGAATGACTGTCACTGGCCAATATTGATTATGAGTGAAAATGTGATCATTCTGTATTAATTCGCCCCACGGAACTCTGCTCTGTCAGGTTTGCTGGTGGTAATGAATGCTTTCATGTCATGCTTAACAAAAATTTGGATCGTTGCTCATTTTAGCCTCCAGAGAGAAAGAGGTATACACCAGATGATAAAGGGAACATAATGATATGCATTAGATTAAAGCCATTATACCGTGCATTTGTTCTGAATTAAAAAATATAGTTGTTATTGCCCCTGACACCACTTTAATGAAGCTCCACACTTGGCATTTAGAATTTCAATTTCTGATGATCAGCGTTGTTAAATAGAGGAAATGTGGAAGGAAGTAGCACGTTGCTGATGAAGATAATGGTGGCTATGAACAAATCTGTAAATGTGTAAAAAACGTATTGAAGCCCATTAATCAATATGTCAAGAGCATTTAGAAAATGCGGGAACAGAAACTCAAGTATTTGTTAGAGTTCCTTAAACATTTGCAACAGGTTGGCAGCACACAGGTCCATGTGATAGCCGTCAATTCAACTCATCAGTACACCACTGCGTGTGTGCATGCATGCGTGCGTGTGAGCGTGCGTGCGTGCCCAGGAATGGGTAAAATGCAGGGTCCTAATTTACCTTTGGAGATTAATAAAGTATCTAAATAAAAAATTGTCAGGAGACTAAAAGTAATTTTGGGTGCAGTGTAACTGGCCCTCCGTCAGACCCTCCTGCATGCTGATGGGGGTTTGTAATTACAAACAGCCAACAGACAGATGCAAAATCATGTGCCACTCAGTACTTATTGAGGGCGCCATCCCACAAAAGGCAGAAAGTCATAAATACTGCCCTCCAGGAAAATAGCCTTTGGTACTTTATTAGATTCCGTGTATTTTGCTCTATTCCTATTGAAAATTCAATAAATCTTTACCATTTCTCCCACACCATCACACTCAAACTGCTGCGTGCAGCTTATCCTTAAAGGCATTTTGTACCAAGCACAGACACTGGCTGGTAAAGTGAGGGCTCAGCAGTGATATTAAACTTTCTGTCAAATATCACAGCCCTTATCGGGTCTCATAAGCACTTATATTCAAAAGTAATGAATTAAACATAGGGAAAAAAAACTGTGGCAATATCTTTTGTCTGTTTCAGAGCAGAATCCATATGAAAAATGTAATCTAAGTTTTTTTCTTGAGGACATAAAGCTCCTCACTAGAAAGCACAAATAAATGAAAATGAAAGCAGAACACTTTCCAGCTTTTTTGTCACTGCACATCTTTCAAAAACAGCCTACTCACTGAATGTAGAATTAGGAAATAGTGTGAAGTGATGAAAAAAAAAGAAGAATCTGAATAACATGGCATTGAAAAAGGAAGGACACAAGAAGGACTTTAATTTGGAAAGTCCAATCATTTTTCAGCCTGCGTCCTGAGTGAAATTGTGGTGAAGTGTGGGAGGGTGGAGGTACTGTCATTGACAATAGTCAGGTAAATCAACTGCACATGCATAATCCCTCTCAGGCTGCTGAGGATCCACTGAAGTTGTCAGGTTATTGCTCCATACAAATTCAACGGATTACCCAGACTACCCAGCAGCAGCGGCAAGCAGAAGTCTCAGATCACCACATTGTCTCCCAGGTCAGGTGGGAATTGCTCTCCAATTGGCAGCACTGGTGAATAACAGGATCTTGAGATACATTATCTTTACATATTGTCATGTTGTGGAATGGAGAGCATGTCATTATCAAAGAACAGTGTCATACCAACACTGAAATGCACACACACTAGTGTCATCTCTCAATGTTGGATGTGGGCAACAGTGTGTAGTATTCCCTCTATTTGCACACTATAGCCACTGAAAAGTAAGAAACAACTTAAAGCACATAAGCCCTTCTCTTAAAAGTGATGTCGGGTGGCTAAACGTAGGTGCCTTAACCCTCAAACTGACCCTAGTCGTTGATTGACTCATAGGTGAGGACCTTTTAATTCTTCTAATCCATTAGTACAAATTCTTAACAAATATCTGTAGAAATAAGACTTCACTGTCCTGTTGTTCTTACCTGCAGGATGTTTGGGCAAAGGTGGCGAGTCATGTCACAGCCTCTAGTCACGCCTGAAGCCTTATTGGCCAAAGAGAATATGTCTAGCAGAGTTTCTAATACTAGTACGTTTGCCAGCCAGGGTAGGATAGGCAGCAGCAGCAACCAAGAATCCATTTATCAATTGATATTAAGTGCCATTATAGACGAAAAGTACATTGTTAGAGCTCTATGGAGAAGAAACACGATCTCTGCTGGACACCAGTAAGTGAAATTTTGTAGGTCTATCAAAGACAATAAATGGGTAATGAAATACGAAATGTTTGAAACTATTTGCAGGCGTAGATAACGACATAGATATAATTCAATCTAAAATTTTAAATTGTTTGTTTGTATCTTCTTGGCATAAACAGAGTCAAGACCACAATGACAACACTATCAGCAACTCACCAGAATCCCATGAGCCCATCGCAATCTGTGGCGATGAGTTCTGGCCAACAATGTCAGGCTTTCTACCACAATCTTTTTTTCTCTTTTTTCACTTGGCTTGGCATGCCATGAAGTAAAGACTAATTAAACAATCAAGCCCATGCAGTCCTATCCCCCCTCTGTCCTATTGACTTTGTCACAGCACTCATCCTCTCCCCAGTATAAAGTCCCATGTCTAATGCCAGCCAGGGAGAAGGGCTGTTGTCACACACTGTTTGTCCCCATATCTCTCTCCGTCTCTGTGAGCATAGAGTCAGCATCAAAGCAGCAGCACACTGAGCTCTAAGAGAGTAAACCAAAGCTTTGTGTGTTGATTTTCAGCTAAGCTACTGAGCGAAAATATGACTGAAGTTGTATTGCAGAATTTCATCACATAAAGTGTCTTTAAATCCACTTTCTTTTGATGTAGTTGATGCTACAAATTAAGCATTTGACACAGGAGGCAATGGGACACCGGGAAAAGTACACCACTGCATGTACAGTAGTTTTTCAATAACTATGTGACCACAGTAAATATGGATGTCACTCTGGCCGGTGACTTGCACTTGCAACCCTAACTTGCATCACAGTTAGGGTTGGGCACTGGGGCCGGCAACTGACACTGGGGGGGACTTGAATGAGCGAGTGCTGAACAGTTTGTAGTGCATATGGAAGTTTGAGAGAGAGAAGGGAGAGAGATATAAAAGAGAGAGAGAAAGCGCCATCAGGGCACAATTGGCTGGACAGATCAAAGTGCTGTGTCAGTGCTTTAAAATATTCCCTGTGTGTGCATCCAGTAACGCCCAGATAATGTCTCTCTGTATGCACATTGTCTTCTTCTTTGGTTGGCGCTTTAGTCAGCAGACAATCAAACACCAGTTAAGCGATTGTGCGTAGCGTTTTTCTTCTGGACGGATAGATAAAACACAAATGCTATATTTGACTACTAAATATATACCTGGATAGTTTCATAATAAACCAAGAATATTTGTACATAGAAGATCTCTACCACTGTTCTTAGCCATAACTTCAACACAGCACATCACTCAAGTCCTCATCTCATCTCTCATTCCGTCAGTCATCCACTACCTCAAAGCTCACAGCACGATCCGCATCCACCCACTCATGCTCCCCTGCTCCACTCACATGCTCTGATACATACACAGAAGTCGGATATTAAAGTATAGTTATAGCATAGAAAAGCAGCACAAAATTCTGCCATTTTCAACTATTCAAGTGGCTCACAACAAGGACGAATGCAGCAGCTGTATACATATGTGATTGTAAACTACACAGTACTCGCAAATTAAAACAAAATGATATGTTGCAAAACAAATCACTACACCAAGGCCATTTGTGCTGCCTGGCTTGTAGACTGCACTTACCACAAGAGGCATCAAACAGGAATACTTAGCTATCTAGTATTAGCATGCTAACGGAAAACAGCGAGTCAGAGATATATTTCGGAATCCCAACTTCCATAAAGATTCCCTTCCACACAGCAAGATCTTAAGTCTGGCAGTGCGATGACTTGACAACAGTTATCTGAATTTGTTTTTAAACATTTATGCCAAAAATGTTGTATTTCAAAAATGATGACAACACAGGTCAATCTTGCATAATCTATGTTCAAACCGTTGATAGGTATCCATGCCAAAAATCATGTCACTGCGTCTTTTTGTTTGGACACGATTGACAGAACAACAACACTGCTCTCCAAATCTCGTAGTAGGACACCCACTCCTAATGTCACATATGCATACACAAATAAATAAATAGATATTCCTTAAAGCCATGTTCCTAGATTTAAAAGTTCTCATGATCACTACATTTCTCTGTCAGCTGTCATGGTGGCTGCGACAGCACGCAGCGGTTGGAGACCACACCCTGTCTTTCTCAGCAGTGGCATCAAGTATGCACGTGCCAGCCCTGGGCATGAGCAGAGAGATGAGGTAGAGGAGTGAGAACACTCAGTCGTACTACTCAGGATGGATGTTTCCCATCATGCAGCTCAATCAGCCGCCCAATGATTCATTTCACAGACACTTGGGTAATTATAGGAGTCCGCTCTCCACCTCTGGGGATGAAACTGCATGAGCGCAGCCAGGCTGGGGAGTGGGGGTGGGTGATGTTTGGCGGAGGAAGCAGAGACAGAGTGAGAAGTGAGTGAGTGCAAACAAAGAGACATGAATGACGAGGGTGAAGATGGAGTAGGAGATGTAGAGAAATTCATTTAACAGGTGTCGATGGTCTTGTTCAGGAAAAACATTTTCAGTGACTCCTCAACGAAGCAAATTAATCACGTCTGTGAGCCCCGCAGACCATTTACAACTAATGTGACAAAGCAAACAAAACCAATGAAACTATACAACATATGACCTTTTGAGGTGGAGAGTAAAACAAAGGCTATAAAAAGAGCTATATTGAAAGGCATGAATAAACAGGCATGACGAAAGACTGGAAAGGGGGTTTAGTGAAGTACACAGGTAATGGCAAGTGTGCAAGCTCCCCCTATTGGTGAAACCAAATAAAGCATGTTTACGCCATAAACCTCATTACTAGTAGAAGGACATGCAGAGTATGTTACGCTCAAGCACCGCTCGGTGAAGCAACATAGTAAGCTTGTAAATGAAATACTTTAATGAATAAAGTGCAAACTGAACAAGGCTGGTTTTTTTTTAGAAGCTCAATGTTGTTGAGTGAGTTCAATGAATATTGACTTGGGTGACAGTCTGCCCGTGGTAACGATGTGGGGAGTGGGGTGTGGGAGCTGTTTCAATAATTGAGCAGTGCAAAGGACGTATAAAGAGCTCATTTATTATGTTGTGTTTGCTTCCAGATGTGAGACGTTCACGTTAGATGTGAGTTTAAGCACACATGCTCAGTTTATCGTGAAACATTAGAAGCAATTATGGACACCAAAGTAATGTGTGTAAAGGTTTGATGACCGACAGTAATATTCAAACAACAACATTGGAATGATACAAACGTTTTCCAACAAGATAGAAAATCATCAACGTCTGACAGGACATTTCTCTGAGTTAAAACAACAGCTACTTTGTTCTCTCCATGTCTTCTGATGAGTGATTTCCATAAAATGATTCTGAAATATTTCCGGGGGAACAAGTACTGTTTTGTTTTTGGATGACATGTGATATACAATGAAAATCAACAAACTACTTAGCCATCTGTCTGTTTTTTCATATGCTTTTATTTCTACAGCTCCGCCTCCCCAATCCTCCCCTTCCTTTCCTTCTCAATGTCGCACTCTATGTTTCTATAGCCCCGAGTGGTGTCTTCAGAAATGTGATGCTTTGTTAGAAATTCCAAGGCTATGGAGAGCAGGTGCACGGCCATTGTGACAAGCGCAATTTATCGGCTGCTTCCAAGCAAGAGAACACATTCAATAATGTGCTAGGAAGATTAATCCTGCCCCCACACAGGGCCGGGCTCACATGGTGCGGTGCCAGAGGTAATTTAAACATGCAGGAAGCCCAACTCAGTACTGAAGGCCTTTGGAATTATAAAAATACCTGTATATTAACTATACTAAAACCACTTCATTAGGCTTATACTTACTGGTGTTATGTCATAAACAAAAACTATTTTTAAAACCCAATTTGTTCTCTGGCAGTCCAGTGATGACTCCCCAAGCATGCTCTGTCTCTACACTGTGTCTCAGCTTAGTTTGTTGATATGAGGTATGTGTTTTGTGTACGAACAAAGGTCAGGACAGACAGATAACTTTGCATGTGAGCATTGGGATAATTGGTATGTCTCATCACGACTCTACTTTAACAAGATATAAATGACAAACTGCTCAACCACGTCATATTGAACATCTGGGGGGAAAACCACAGGAATCTTTCTCGCAGAAGACGACGGTAACAGTCTCTGCTTTGGACATGGAAAAAGGGAAGAGGATATAGGAGTGTGTATCATTGACAGGCAGGAAGAGCAGCAGGCAGCTAGACAGACATGATGTACAGCCTTGTATAATCAGCTCTCAGCCCCATTAATCCAGGCAGACTGCAACACTTGATGAGACTGTGATGCATTTGGTGAAAGGTCCCTCCTTCAGATGTCATTTTGAAGAACAGTGTCATTTCTGCCACCAAAGCCGAAGCCCAGTCACGCAGCCACACCCTCTTACCCATTACAAAAACACCTTCATGCTCAGAGGACACACAATCCCAACACTCAGAGGATATTCGGGGCCAGATTATTAAAACCTAACAACTGCAAAGTGTGTGCACGCACAAAGGCAGAAATGTGCGTATGCATTTTCATCAGATTTATAAAGCTGTAAGTAGGTGCTGTCCTTTTTTATAAAACTCAATCAGCCTGAAAATGAACACACATTTACAAACCTGATTTTCACTCACACCTTTGGCCATGAATGGATGTCGGCACTCCCTCAGTTAACCATTTACATATAAAAGACCCAGTTTGCAACACAAGTTGTTAGACATGGCAAACAACTGCATTGATGAAGCCCAATTTCACCAGATGTGACATTGAGAGACTCATCAGAGAAGTGAAGAAAAGGAAATGGGTTTTATTTGGACGTCTCGGTTTTGGAATAACAAACAGAATAAAAACTACTGAATGGTAAAATATAAGAGGCTGTCAACGCTGGAAGCAGAGAGCATAGGTAAAACAAAAGCGGTCAGACTAAATAGGGAAGCGAAAAAAGCTTCAGTCTACACAAGGAAAGCGCAGCGATTATGTGTGTGTAAACAGAAACAAGTATAATGATAATTAAGAAATGTAAGCTCTGTGAAATTGGCTGTTTTGTTTTATGTTAAATTCTGTTTCGCCTTATTTTTCATTTCTACTTCCCCACATCAGACTTGGCTTGCTGGAGAAAAAAAAATAAGTGTACGCATGACATGAAATATGCATGAGGTACACACATTGTCACCACTCATTCTCCACATATAACTACCGGTTTATGTGCGGGAAAAGGTTTGCGCATTTATACATCCAGCCTCTGAAGTCTTCCCACTTGTAAATTCGTAATAAGCAGAACAAAAATCCTCATGTGCATAGTCAAAAAAAAATCCTGGTTCAAACACAGGTGCCTCATTCCAGAAATCAAACAGATCCCCTTAATGATCATCTTCTCAGGGCAGGCAGGGGCATGCCTGAATCCTCCAGTGTCCACAAAAATTATGGATCACAG
>CAAKHC010002717.1:0-18876 GCA_901007825.1 Macroramphosus scolopax | reverse complement strand
AAGTTTGGCAAAGATCAAAGGAACTTGGACCTTTAACACGAAGAACTCACCAATATGTAGGCATCTGGATGAGCTTCCCGTAGAGTGCAGTACTGAAGGATGGGATGACGGGGATGAGAGGAAGGAAACCCCCTGTACTGTCTAGGCATGTCAAGCCCGCCTGAAACCCAAACACCTAGAGAGAAAGAAAGAAAAGAAGAGGGAGAGAAATGGAGGAAGGGAGAGACGGTAAGGGGAAGACAGAAAAGAAAAGTCAACATTGCATAAATAAAACAATTTACTGAATCCACAAATGAAAACCATGCCAGGTGTTATTGCGTTCAGCATTGTTGTTCCCTCATCACAATAACCACTTAACTGATTTGACCTCATCTCTCTTCAGCTGAGCTTCCAAGTTAAAAATGTGAACTTTTACAAGTCCTGGCGCTTGCAGAGACAGAAGAAAGACTAAATAATCTTTTCGCCCTTTTTTTACTGTACAGACAGCTTTCAGCAAGTCTCTTTTACAGCCTGTGAGGCACCGTTAGAAAAATCCTTCTGCTCGACCCTCATGGAAACTCATGTGTGGCCTGGATACTTAAGACTCGTGCAGAAAATGCAAGGGCTTCTTTTCTCTTATAGTTTTCCAAGACCTGGTTGATAAGATGACAGAAGTGATATACATTGGATATAAAGTAGCTTAAAGTTAGAGAGAAAGTGCTCTGTTTACCAGCCCAGGCTGTACGTGCAGGTTGAACAGAACAGTAGCGTACAACGGAAACCTCCCTGACTTGCCCTGTTGATTACTATAAGAGCTAGAACAGTATGAAATTAAGCTCCACTCATGCCTTCTGGCATTTTACAATGCAGTCAAGACACTTCATATGAATGAGATTGATAGAGTCATTACCAAGGCAAAAATCATGCCAACATTCCAACGTTCCCAGCGTTCGGTGTTCTGACTGGGCTGTATTGTAGTGCCAACATACTCATAATCATATTCTCATTATTTATGCTCCTGGTAGCCGCACTGCCAAACACATAATGCACCGTTAATAAGAAACATGGTGGATGAAGTCCTGTTTAATATTGGAAGTAGTGGATGATGGCTGGGCCCAGCTGTCCCACCTGCAGCTGCTCTCAGCACTGAGCACAACTCATTCAACGGCGTCCAGTCAATTTCTATCAAACCAATTTGCTGTGAGGACACTGAAAAAAACATTGGACGCAAACTGAGATGATAATTCATTTATAATAGGACAACTGGCCTAAGATGTAAAAGTACACGCCATAGGAGTATATCAAGTTACTTTTTGTTTGACTGTTGTTGATGTTGACATAATAAAAATTAGACTTTGCAACGGCCATCCAGCCACAGCTTCATTCACTGTGCATCATATAGATCCTCCGAGACTTCAATCGATTCACTGATGTGGAGTCCCGACTGAGCAAACAGGCCAGCTTGAGTTCTTGTCTTCAACCCTGGAACAGTGAGATAACGGCCAACCGCTACCCTCAAGACAGACACCTTAGCCCTGACAGCCAGTGTCAATAAAACACAGATTAAGATAAGCCTTAGTATATACCAATTTCAAATCACTTCCTGTATTGGGTGAATTGCGACCAGGATGACCTCCACCCTGTCGTGATCCCAGTGCCACAATCCAGGAGAAGGATTTATACCCGGGCTTATGCTGATGCTCATTGGCTGATGGCTCTGAATGCTCCTTGCCCACTGACCAGCTGAATGTTAACCCTACAGTGACCCTGTGATAAGGACTACCAGCATGACGTCTAGCAAACATCCTCCCTTAAAAAAACACTTCCAGGCCATACCAAGCCAGACTGGGCCACCCCAGATTACTCCAGTTACGCTATCCAGGCTTTCCTAAAGTTGGGTTAGCTAAATCTGCTGATGTTTTTTTTTTTTTATTTGCACTCCTTCAGACGTTTTAATAAATAAAATAAATGTCAATAAAATATGAATACAGAGGTTATGACCCAGTTGATTCATAGGTTAATTGAAAAGCAAAGAAGACGCGTAAATATTTACAGGACAAATCTCTCTGTTTTCATATTCATATACTGAAGTGGGCTCATAGAAAATCTTAGTTGGACAAGTGCACTGATGAGAAGGATTTGTACCATCACAACCAGTTCGGAGCAACATGCGATGTGGGATTTTTCACCGAAGGAGAACGATAAACAAACATGTTGGGGATGTTTAAGTAAACATGGAGCAGCAAATGTTATGAATAGCATGTCTGAGTCTGTAAAATTTCTGACAGCTGCTTGTGTTGACTGGACAGTCTCGTGATTGTCTCCACAATCATGTAATGAACCGCCATGATTTTCTGATCACACAACCTATACATACGGAATATCTCCTCATCATATTTCCTTAGAAACAGACACAACAAGTATGAGTGACAACGAACGTAATCCAGTGATTAAAGCCAGCCGCCAAATTATTCCGTTGGAACGTGTTACTTACATGTATTTGTTGCGTTTGAGACTAACAGTTCAAGCTGCTCTGCTGAGCTGTAATAGAAGACTGTCCCAGCAACACGTCAATTTGGTGGGTTAATAAACATGAAGCAGACCAGCGCGGGACTGGTGCCCATCAGGAAGCTCAGTGCTGAGATTTTTATGACCAGGCAAAAAGGGTTCATCAAGGTCGTTGAAAGGGTCATGAGGGTCATATCAGAGTTAAGCTGCAAGTGTGGCCGTGGTTCACCTAATGAAATCGGGCTGTTTGTGTGCATATTCAGTGACCACTCATAGAGTGAAATAGCATCCTCCTTACCTTGAGGTAGAAGTGTGCATAGCAGTGATGTAGCAGGTTGTCAGAAGGCTGGCTGAGACTGCTGACCGTGCTGACCAGCTCTTGAGCGTACATGGGTACCGAATGTTCAATATTCACCCTCTCCACCTGGAACTGCACAGAAGGTAGGGGGCGCACCGGCTGGAACACTGGAATGTTTACCGGTCCTGGTGCAGCCTGGGAGACGGAAGTTAAAAAGGAGGAAGGGAGATTGTTCATAACACCACTCATATTGGAGCATCCAGTTTAGTCTCCCTCCTCTAACTGATATGGATAATTACATAGTTCTGAAATTCTGAAAAGGTGCAATTTACATCTCTTCCCTGTGAACCATTAAAGAATGCAGACTGTGGATACATATCACTTATCTCAAACAGATTACATATAAACTGAACAGAAGAATCCTAATGAAGGATTTATCACGGGCCTGTTTAATTAGACTTTATACAGATCTTTTATGTGTGCACTCACCTTGCGTCGCATGATGACAGGCATCAGTGTGTGGAGGAGGTTGAACTCAGCCATAGAAACAGTGACTGTGATTTGGAGCAGACTGAGACAAGTGAGTCTGGTTGGGATGAATTCCTCTAAGCCTGAAATCTCCTCTGCAGTGGCTGGACCATGGCTCTCCTCCACCGCTTCTGCAGGGTCAGTGATAACAGAAAGAAACAGATTTGCTCTCGAACAATTATCATTGCACTTGTGTATTAAACGAAGCACGTAAGGTGCATTATATGACATCGACTGAGGGAGCAGGATAGGCTGACATCTGGATTTTAATGGCAGATTGTTATTCAGAAGAGGTTTGCTGTAAAGCACACAGATTTCTTTGAGTGGACGCCTTTCCTCTACGCCCGTAGCATTAAAACAATAAAAAAAGGTATTTTCAAACAAGAGCATCATCATCACGTTATAATAAATAACATATGCACTCAGTAAGGTTCTAGCATTTCAGAGGGATTTTCATTAGTGTCTGTGGCTGTGTTCCTGAACTCGCTTCATTCAGTCAATAACTAGAAACGTCCTGAGAGGCAGACAATGAAGTGGCCCACGTCAACATGGAGGTTGAGGCTGGCCAGGTCAGCACTCACCAAAGTAATGCGTGACCAGAGCTCTGAACTACTATACAGTGTCAAAGGCCTGAGTTGGATGGAAAGCTGAGCCTTTTGTTCCAGAACTGCATTGGCTCTGGTCCCATGGATATGGGCTGGTTTCCCTTCAGCTAAGGGTTTGTTGGACTGTATTCTCAACTCCAAGGTGGCCATAGAACCTGATCCTGATTCTGTTTTGCACTTTGCTCTTCGCCCTCCGGCTCTTCCTTGTCTATTGTAATATATGGTTCAATCAATATCCACAGTCAACTTTGAAATTACAAAAACATGCTGCTTGCATGGTAAACAGGGGTAAAATTCTAAACACCACACATTTCCGTTTAGAGCACAAAGAAGAGAGGAAAAAAGAATAAACAGAAGTGTGCAAACCAACGTAAACAAACTTGTACACACAAACAATTACAGTCTAAACACATCCTGTATTCTTGTTCCATGTGACAGAACCAATTCTAGATGTCTTGCTACTTGGCTCCTTCTGTTGTCCTTGAGCAACGTCTAAACATGGCATTCTCACAAATAAAAATATTGTAAGTAATCTGCCCTGATGTTAGAAAACACAGAGCCACCAGCAAATTTGGCCTGTTATTTCCAGTAGTTATTTGGCAAATGGAGGAGGCATCCTTTAGGAGGAGTCTTTGACCTCCTGAGTAGAAGGTCTCTCCTGACAAACACTGACTCTTCCCTAATGAAGCCCAGCCTGGAGCTTTAGAGGAGCTGTCACACAAACCGAGACAGCCAGAAAGACAAATAAGGTCAGAATTGGCATCATTGCTGCCTTTTGCGTGTAGTGTGGTGTAGTGTAATCTAGAGGAGAGGAGAGGAGAGGAGAGGAGAGGAGAGGAGAGGCATCCAACCTGGTGGTCAAACCGTATTGACCCTGAATTCCAGAGAGCACAGATACTCATAGAAACAGGAAGGAACACACTGACCTACCCAGTTAAAGTCCAAAGCCGTAGTAAAACCCCCCAACATCTATTATCTATTACAGATGCTGAAACAACCGAAACCTACGGATGTTATCTTTCCGCCAAAATGAGAGTTATTGCTCGAGATATTACACACAGACACACATTCCATATTCTTTCACAACATCCCGGGGATGAGCTCATCAATCGCTGTGCAGGGCTGATCACTAACAAAGGTGTTTGGCTTAACCTCCCTCATGTGGTCCAAAAGGTCACTACTTTCATGTACAGCTGTGTGTTGAAAGATGGGCTGTGCGAGGAAATAACATTGTGATGATGATATTGTAAAGTGCAAACTCTTGCAGTTTCGGGTCATTGGCAGAACAGAGTAGAAAGGAACAGGATAGAAATTTTACAGAGAGTCGGGTCAATTGAGTGTAGGGACTAGAGTGAACTATTAGTAGTGGGCTGACTGTGAGCTATTTGAGTCAGCCCAGTAAAACCGGTGGACCAGCTGTGGAGGAATGCGTCTGTCTGACCTTGCTGTGGTTTTGCATAGGGCTCGTACTCGTGGTCCATGGCGCAGGTGACCATTTTGAGGATGCGGTGGACGGCGCTACTGTGCAGCCTGATGTCCAGGGGTCCGACCACAAGCCTCTTGATGGACGTCTCCTGAACAGCAGGCACTGCCTCCTCCGTGTTCGCCGATGAGAAGTCTGGGGAGCCTACAGATAGAAACACACATGGAACATTTTTATATACAGTTTATAGTGCTGACTATATTTGTCATTCAGCAAGTTCAATGAATGATTCCATAAAATCAACTTTCATTAAAGAAGAACAGAGGACAGATCACCTCCTGTATTATCTGAAAAAAAAAAGGAGTGGATTTTGAAACAATTTTTTAGGGCAACAGCATTTTCCCAGAATATTTCCCTATTCATAAGAAATGTAAGAACAGAGGATTGTGTTTGCCTTTGTTTGTTTTAAAATAACATCAACACTAGAATAGGCTGTCCTCATCTGTTGGGAAAAAGACAACGATGTTGTGCGGTGGTAGGCAGGGATTTGATCCAGCAGCAGAAATCAGCTCACACAGCGTTAACCGCCTGAATGATGAGTATTCCAAATGTCCACTTCTCTCACACAGCTGTCCCTTCATTCTCCGCAGGCCTCTGTTCCAGGGGTCCACTTAAAAGACTCGGCTCCCCGGCAATAAAACGGGAGAAATTAAAAATAAAAGAAGGGGGTGGATCAATGGCAGAGAGGGAGGAAGAGGACAAAGGGTCACAACTTGCTGTATTCCCATTACATTCCACCACTACACTGAACATTCTTACAGCCCAGAAGTCAAGACTAGGAATTGAATTTTTTTCTAAGCTGAAAAGGTCGGCGGATGGGGGAGAACTCTTAGTTCGTTAGTTTTTTCTGAGATTTATAAAGGGCAACGGGCAATGCCACTTCCCTTTCCCTTCTTCAGTGATATTTGGCTGCAACGAATTAGGCCTAATATCAACCATATGGCCGCAGTTTGAACGGCCATTGAAATGATGAGGAGACTGAACATCGGCGGGATTTAGACGATTTAAAAGTCTCCCCATTTCCCAAGAATAAAAAAAAAAAAAAATGTTTAAGTCTACAGCGTTACTCTAATGTGAAGCCAAGGGTGAGTGTGACCTGGGTCGGTTAGTATTTCAGTTGACTCAGAGTTTATGTTAGTCCTGTGGCAATAGAGACTAATTTGTTTGGTTGACACTGGATCTGGTCCGTGTGCGAGAAGGAGAGAAACACCGACAGAAGAGAAGCATTCCATTTGACAAGGGTAACCACAGTCGTCCCTCAGGAGAAGGAGACTCCTGCTGTCAAGTATGATTTGACAGCTCAGGATGACAGTATCAATGTTTTTTTTTAATTTAGATTATTATCTGTAGCTGACAGCAGGAGGAAACAATAGCCTAGTCAGAAAGATGTTTTGGCAGAGGGAAGTTAAATGAAAGGGAAAACACTGAGGCATGTCAAACAACACAGGCGACCGCTGATAAAACAAATCAGCTGTTCAGATCATTTCATTGTTTCAAAATAGATTTTATTCTAAAAAGGCAACTGTGGACTGTAACATCAGAAATTTAAGTTAATCATCACTGCAACTGATGATTTCCTCTCGTGAATCATGATCACCGAGCACCATACCTTTCAATGACGAGAGAGTCATGCAGCTCACTGAGGGGTTTTTCAAACAGCGCCGAGCATGTTTCAGTAATATATCTTACACGTCAGTCAGACGTGCCACCATCATACGTAAACGGAGCTTCCCAGAAGGTTGGAAACCGCTGCTCAGCAATCACACACAGACAACTGCGGGCCAAATATAACATTTCAATTTGAGAGCAGCATGTTTTATCTCTTAATGGGAACTTCAGATTTTTTCAGACTTGAATAAACATTGTTGAGTGCTGCTGCTGAAGAATGAGGGATCCCGTCCGTCTCTAAGCGTCCGCCAGGAAGAGTGACACCTAATTAGGCAAGACGGGCCTATTCACTTTCTCAAGAGCTTACAGGTAGAGACACAGTGTTTCAACAAGCAGCAGGGGGAAAGAAACTCAAATATGTGTCAGCAGACTAAACACTTCTGACAGTTGCCCTCCAGGTAAGTTTGGGGTGAGAGCGAGGACAGGAAGGGTCAAGGACCAGGTGGCTGTGACTCAAACAAGACAAGCTTTTTCTTCAAGTCTCCAGGGGGCTTGTTTGACAGAGAGAAGAGAAAGGAGGGAGAGAAAGAGAGCCATAGAGAAGGAAGGCGATGCAAGACTACAAGACGGATGGAAGAAAGGAAGAAGAAAGGAGAGGGAAAGAGAACATGACGGGTTTGAAGAAAAAGAGAGAAGAGGTGGCAAGGTGAGCAAACAAGCTCTGTGAGGAGGAATGAATCGGACAATACCTTTGCTGCTGCTGTTCTCCATTGTGTAGAGGTAATCCATGTAGAAAGCACCAAAGCGCTGCATGCCTGCTATCTCTGTGTAGGTCTCCTGTCAAACAAAAGTAGAGTTAGGTAAACACGGCAGTAAGGGAGCAAATACGCTGATAGCCCTTAAGGGTGGCAATCACTGGGGTCACCTTGGATACAAGAAAAGCAGGGTTAAATCTGAGATAAAAACAGTTGTTGAGGGGATGATCTCTTAGTTAGATGTTGTTTCTAACCGGCCAACAATACAAATCGGGAACTATTTGAAAAGCGTGAAATGAAAACTGAGACGATCAATCGTGGTATCTGGAACGGGGTCAAATTATAACCAACCAAAGTTTCAATACAACTTTAGCATACGAAAAGAGAAATTCCATCAGAGCAAAGACACTGAACTAGGTAGCCAGGATGAGTTGAAACCAAAGTAACAGCACTAACCCCTGCAGCCCTACGACACCCCGAGGTCATTTATTTATTCATCAAGAAAACCTAAATATAGGTAGAACTGTACACTCGTATCTCATTCTGGTTTGCCTGTGTGACAATATATTCTTGCATCCTCATTTATTAGTCCTCCTGTTGAAAGCTATTGACTCTAGAAAATATTTAAACGGCATATTTCTACTGCAAATTAAAACACTAGAAACAGGGCGAGTTAGGGAGCATGCAAGAAACAAAGATAGATAGATGGAAATTGAGAGGCCCCTCACACACACACATTTAACAACCCCACCCCAGACTTCACCACTAGTTCTCCAAACAGAGGTTTCAATGGAGCCTTATCAGAGCAGCAAGTTAATGAGTAATATTTATTAGGGGACCTCTAATGGCTTGGCCATGCTTTTGGATCAAAGCCATTGGCCGGTTTCAAAACCACTAATGGATTAACACTAAAACCTTTGACTCTTAAGACGTTCAAGCATGGATAGATGGATGGATGGATGTCCAAACAATTGCTTAACTGAGGGTCATGAACATTTCTGAGCAGAGTCAACACTAGAGCTGTGATGGCAGATGAAGGGAGCTGAGAGTTATCAGGGATAATGGCTTTAACACTACCAGATAGATAGCAGGAACATTCCTCTACCGGAGCCAGCAGCTGGGTGACTGACAACCAATATTAGTGGCAGTGATTTAAAGGTGGAAAGAAAGGCGCTAAACATTAGCTTAGCACCAGTCATTGCACCTGAAGGAAGGCGAGATGTGACATCAGAATATTACTTATTCACACAGATTAGCAAAGTAACTAGTTTCCCTGCTATAGCATGTAAAACATAAGCCATGGCTGCATGAACGTGTGTTAGGATAAGTTTCTTTCCTCCAGTATTTTGGTAGTACGAATCCTTTTTGTTTGTGAAAATAAAGAATCTTACGTCAGACGTAAGATTATTTTCTGACTTGTATGTTTTGTGAATGTTTGTTTTCCCTCCAACTCAACCATCTAAGTGCTGCAGATGTTTTTGTTCGGTTAATCAAGGTGACAAAAACTGATCACCATTGAATGCTTTTCCTTGAAGTGCGCTGTTGGTTGACTGATGTGTTTCTGTGTCGGCCCGTCAGCTCAGCTGTTGGGACGGGCCTGCTTGGGAACCGACTGCTTCAACTCTGCCATATGGTTTCAGTCACTGGGATCAGTTTTGTGGGTGAATGCTTAGCGGTTTGTCTTCTGAAAAGTGCTTGATTGTGAATAAATATATGACAAACAACCAGTAATGCGTGCTGGATTCGAGGAAGATGCTCTCTGAGGGCCTCATTCTGAAACGCAATGTCTGCTACTGCAAAGGCGGTTTTCAACCACCAAGAACAGACTTTTTCCAAAACAAAATTTCTAAAATAAATATGCTGAGGCTCTTATTTGTTGGTACTATGGAGTCAAGATCATGTTTACAAGGACCTCTTGTATCTGGCACATAAAAATAACGTCAGGTGCAGTCTTCTCAGCGAGCCAGTTTCTTCTTGATCTACTTTTTCTGAGTGTCAAACTTTTTGTTTTAAACAGGCTGGTGTCAGTTACTGCTGCAAGCTAATGCAAAACTATTGGTGAGGCTTTGTGGTCAGCTCACTCTCAGTGGCTATAACGGGTTTATGCTTAACAACCCATCACTGTTCCTTTCACACTGCAGGTATTCAAACATGTTTGATATTTACAATCGAACCAGGAGGGTTCGATCTAGTTTGTGACATTAGGAGTACGTCTGGG
The DNA here is from genome assembly GCA_901007825.1 of Macroramphosus scolopax. Lineage (NCBI taxonomy): Eukaryota > Metazoa > Chordata > Actinopteri > Syngnathiformes > Centriscidae > Macroramphosus > Macroramphosus scolopax. Next base: position 8,894 of record CAAKHC010002717.1, on the reverse strand, counting down.
AAACCCTCACACCTCAGGAGCGTAGATGACAGTAGTGACAGGCCCTGATAACGACCCTTGAGATCATGTCTTCTCAAAATGGTACTGTAGCATTGATATAAACCCCAGAAGTTCTGAGTTTATCTCATTATCTCATGTGACCTTGTGATTAGCAGCGTCCAGGATGAACTCAGCCCGGACTCCGTTGTTCTCTGGACTGCGATAGTCAAACAGAGAGTTGGTAAGGTAGGTCATTCCTTTACTGCTCAGGTTGTCCCCGCATCTGAAGAACACTGCATCCTGCAGACACACAAAGATAAGGAAGGTGGAATATGACTAGAGGAATGCAGGGAGAACATGCACAGAGAACGTAAGACATATTTAAGAATATGTAAAATATTCACAGAAAACAAAACATCCCAATGTCTTACAGATACTTTCTCAAACAAGTCAATGTAAACGATTTTGGTTTGATACTAATATCCACTCAACATAAATACACAACACTTAAGATTGATCAACATTATTTGTCCTTGTCCTAATGTCCCTCTGTGTGTGGTGACCTCTTATTGACCCCGTCATTAGCAGCTCCTGTGTAGTGATCAAGGCTTTTAACGAGCATTTTGATATTCTGCAACTGTGCAGGAGATGGATGATCTTAGGAAGGAAGCAATAAGAGACATAAGATCTCTGGGCACACAGAACAAATGTCTGAGGTAGGAGACAAGTTTCATGATTATACTTCTGTTGTAATGTAATACACCACAGGTCAGTGTGTATGCGAGAAAAAAAAATCAACTTAACACACAGTTGGTTAAATGTATTGATTTCATTTGAGACAATGATGTGCATGTGCCAATGGCGAGACAGCTGTTGACATAGTGGTATATGTGGCAAACATTATGGTGAATTACAAAAGGCAGTATCACACTCTTCCCTAAACCAACCAGACCACATCTCAACCTCTTTCTGGGAGTAGGTGGGAGTATTACATCCTGCAGGAGACATGGTTTAGGTGAAAGTGATCTCTTTTCCGGGCTTTTAAATTCTCTTTTAATGTTTTCCCTCAAGTTTTTCATCTTTCCTTGAGGTTTTAGGCGCCTTTACCGCTTCATGTCGGTTCATGTTCTCCTCAAAATCCCGTACTCCCATGATGCCTTTCAGGCAGAGCGCCCGGCAGCCCACAAAACCGATCTGACAATCGAAGAAGGGCTCTCCCATCATCAGCACCTAAAACAAAAACCAGGGAAAGAAACTTAAACCAGAGTTTTATACTCCAAATGTATTCACAGCTACAAGAACAACAATGTTGATAATGAATAAACTCTGTGGGCCTTCCCTTCCAGTTAAGGAAATAAATAACATACAGGCCTGTGCAGTTAGGGGTCCAAGAACTTCTATCACAGTGTAATTTGAAGTCACGGGTGCAGTGCATATCACGATACAGTAATTAAGTAAAGGTAAATACGGTCGTATCGCCCGACCCTTTGTGAGTAAATGAAAACTAAGAAAGACTTCCTCTCCTAAGAGAACACCGGGGACATGTAAGGTCTTACAGCAGTCAGCAGAAGCCCAGAAAACGAAAACAGTTATAATTCACAGACATTCATTTGACGTACTTGTTTTACATCGCTATAAAACATAACATGTGAAATTATGACAGTTTAAGACTCGTTTTATTGTTGACTTCTCATAAGAAGGTCCTGCACTTTAGGCAGTTTGAGGCCATGTTAGTTTGTGGTGGGCTCATGGGTTTTGGGCTACTTTTATTTGGATGACAAAGCGAGGTCAGCTTCCGTTCCCCTGAAGGATGGTGTGTTTCCAGCAGCCCCTGTAACCAGCAAGGTGTGGTTCTCTCCCACTCCTTGTGGCTTTCTGCGACCCAGCAGATAGCTAAGCAGAGCAGAATCCAATAAAACTCAATGTTTCACCACGCAATAATTACAAGACCTAGTTTCCCTGTATAACCAGCCACCGCTTTGACTTTCTCTCTCTCACTTTTGGTCCCAGTTCAGACTGCAGAAGCAGAGAAGTCATTTCTACTCCAACCAGGTAATCACAGATAAAGGCTTAAAAATACTTTCTGCACCGAGGGGGGAGGCAGAAATGATCAGACCCAGGAGGCTTTATAAATGTACAAAGGGAGTGAATAGATAGGACCATCCATCAAACATTGGATAAGACAATATTAATCATAGTAATGATGATGATAATAATAATAATCGAGGATTAAAATGGAGAACTGGGATCTTTATAGATGTATTTTATCAAAAATGGCCAAATACCTCTGCTTTGGAGAAGCTATAGAAATCTGATCAATCTTTTTGTATTTTCTTTTATAATAATGATATTCATCATCATCAATATCACAGCTTACAATCCAGGGATTCACTATGACCTCAAATCTTTATCATTTTTTATATTTTGTTCATATATTTCCTTTCCTTGATTCTTATATGAACAAGGAATGTATGAATATGAATAAGGATTGAAATCCAAGCTGACTGGTTAAACTGCAGTATTTAAAGATGTCAATGGTTGTCTTAGATTTTACAGTTTCATGATATGGAATGTAGACAATATATTAATTACAAATTGCATCATGATGCACGACATTGAGTCGTTACCTCTATAGTGATTCCCTCCTGCTCCAGGCACAAGGCCTCTCTCGACTTGACCTTCTGAGGACTGTAGTAGCTGCTCTCTGACTGGGTCTCTGTCAGCTGGGACAAAAAAATGCAAAGTGAGCAAATCTGGTTAAACAGAGGAGATTTCACCACCTCAAATGTTGAGGGAGGAAGTTTCATGGAATAAATCGCAGTTGCAGTAATAAAAAGATGTCACAAAACAGCACAACTAAAAGATGGGCAGCACATGTCTCACTGTGTGTCACTGCCGAAAGAAATACATGATTTGAAAAATAAACAAAAGCTATGGAAGTCTTTGGCTGTGAAGGGCAATGAGGCCCCCGAAAATAATGTTTCAAATCTAAACAATAACATCCAAAACAAGGACAGATGACATTTTCTTAGATCTGAGACAGAATGCCAGCCTCGGAACGTTTTGGTCGTTTTTCTCTACCAACTTTGGAAACAGGCCAAGAACATTCATCAAACCACATGACAGCCACTTTTCTCTGATTTTAGTCGGAGGCCCTCTGACTCTTTAAGGGGATGACAATCAGAACATGTCTCAAGCACTAAACATACCGAGGAGGAAACTGGTGACGTAGAAGAGAGAATGGTCATTGGAGCATTTATTCATTTACGTGAAGGAAGAGTGGAAGCAGAGAGAGAGAGAGAGAGACTGGTCAAAAAGAGGCATTTGCAACTAGTGGGGTAAAAAGCTGTGATGCCTTGAGTTTGGCCATTATAACAAGTGTGGGTGTGGAGCAGAACTTTGTGAGCCCCAACCCATTCAACTTTAACACAGGAAGCAGGTGCAGAACAAGAAGCAGCTGTGCCTTATTATCCCTACTGATGGAGCAGACTCTCTCACCCACTCTGCCCTCCTTTCCTTAAATTCTGAAAGTTGTATTCACGTGCACGGACCAACCCACCGATTCCTGGGTGCAACAGTGAGCAGGGATGTTACAGAGTTATCTCAGTGAGTTAGTCTGTCTTACTTTATTAGTGCATAGTGGCACTGAGGGTTTGTTGATGAAGCCAGAAAAGTCTAGAAACTTTGACAATGACCAACCAAGACGGGTTGGACATTTCTGACTGAACTTACAGTCGGTGTGAAACAACACCACAGACAGTGAGGGAGGCAGCAGAGCATTGGAGACAGCACACAACAGAGATAAAGATACTGGCTGCCAGGACTTCCTTCCCTGCTACTTCTCCTTCATTTAAAGGCTTTGAGAGTCAAAACAAATGATTCTTTATGGAGGAATCCTGGAAATGTTGTAAACTTGGATTTTAATATCAGACTAATTTGTCTTTATGTCCATTTTTCTCAGAAGTGTAACACGTGCTAAAAGAAACGAGGGGAAAAAGTTTAACAGAATTTTGTGGCACTTGACTTTTTCTTTTGCTATATAAATGAAAATATGAAAACATGTTGAAAAATAGCATGAAGTGCAGCGTCCAATGAGACCTTGGCAGGTGTGCAGGAGTGAAAGAGGGAAATAAATGGTCTGGCTAAACTAAGCATTTTGTGTTAAAGTCATTCAAGTACACCGACTGCCAGTTTGACTGATGAAACAGATCTGGATAGTAATGAGTCAGCAATTTGAAAGAGTTCTCTGATTTCACGACCATAATTCTAGTTTCGGGCAGTGGCTGTTCGAATGTACGACATGGAGAAAACCTAAATACTTCCTAGTAGGAAGAGCATTAAAAAAAACATCCCTTCAGCTGTCTGCAATTACTCCGGACGAGAGGCAATTAATTGATCAAAAGAACTCAAACAATACAGGAACAATTTAAATATTATAAAGTACCATGGTCCGGTTGGCCTGAGACAAACCTCCCCTTCACTGATCACACACGCTGACAACCACACACACACACACACACACACACACACACACACACACACACAAGCAGTAATGTGATCTGAATTGCCTGAACCTGAGGGGAAACACAGATGAATTCCAACTATTCTGACTGAACAGGCAGGATTAGAGTTAGGGATCCATTTCTGAATAGTCATCATACCATGTATAATGTTTAAAACATTAACGTGACCCGAGACGCAAGTTAGCGGTTTCACTACCCTCCCCTGTACCGCACACAGAGACGAAGAGGACCGAAACCTCCTGATCAAGCTGTTCTTTAAGACTCAAATTTACAATAACCACAAGATGTAGGGTTGGGGTGCCCAGAGGGAATGAATTGGCAAACAATAAGGGGGGAAAAGGACAAAAACTAATTGCTAACATGCACAATATCTTAAATCAGGAAATTCCATTTCACCATTAAATAGCATTATCTGCATTTATTCCTAACCTACCAGTAAAGCCCCATCACAGACATTAACATTCTTTCCTTCATGTATTTAAATACTGCAATCATTTTGTTGCCATGTTATATATTATGTATATCATTTATTTGTTTAAAATGTCTTTGTTTCCTACCAGATGACTGCTCACCTTAAAGGTAACAGAAGCCTTCGTGCAGTAGAAGCCGATAGAAACAATGGGGTCCTTGGGGGTGTGTTGTTGGGGGCTGTTCTGGATGCCTCCTGTCTCGCTCTGCTCGTACAGGTCCTCCTCGTTTTCTTCCTCGGTGCCTACGATGTCTGGAACGAAGGACCAAGCCCAAGACACCCAACCCTGGTCCGTCTCATCAGACTGCATGTAGAAGTCTGGGCTGGAGTATTGGCTGGTCAACTGGCTTTCCATATCCACATCCATCCCTGGGGGAACCAAGACAGCCTTAATCATGATAATTCAAGTATTAACAGATTTCTGTGTCGTAAAAATAGTCGTGAAACTAAACTGTTGCAGTGGAGGTCCACCTTACATCTTTCTCCCAGAAAAAGTCAGTCTGAGCTGAACACAATAAATAAGTAGCCAGAAATAAGAAAGAAATAAGAATCATACTAAAACAGAGACAATGACTCGTAACTAAAAAAGTAGCTGTACAATTGATTTACAATGAAACAGAGAATTTATGTTTTCAGAACAGCCAATTCTACTGTTTAACATTAAAAAGGACAAACTGGTAAAACAGACTCTTGACAATGAAAGTGAACTTGTCAGCGCCTCCAGGCTAGTTCAATTCAGGCAAGTTGTTTCAGCTGTCAACTGAAGATACAACACGAGTACACAGACCAACGCAGTTCCCCAGTAGTTGCTGCCAGAGCTGCAGTACGTAGGTGGTTCAATTTGGAAAGCTTGAGCTCTGGCAGCTTTAAGTCATAAGCTACACACCAGGTGAATAATGAACAGTAGAGAGTGATGGGCAGGCTGCAGGTCAGGGTCCAACAGCCTGGACAAAGAGGGAGGATCAGGAAACAAATAGAAGACTGTCCACATGTCAGTGTTAGATGACCAGCTGATTGTTGATTAGTTGTCATGTTGGTGGTTTGAGCAACAAAAAACAAGCGGCGGTACGGTGAAGACCTCTCACTTGTGTCTATTCCCGCTTTCTCAGCAAATTATTCGGGGGTCACACGTTCAACCGTCCCATCATGTCTGTTTCCATACAGATCTGGAGAGAGGAAGCTGATGTCAATACACAAGAATGTGTAATCCCATTCCTCGCGGCCTCATGTCCTCTGCGAGAAAACAATATTGTCCGTGAGGTCACAGTTTAGGAATCCCAGAGGCTAAGGCGGTGAAAATTATGACATATTTTAATTAAATCTTTCACTTTGTGAATTGGCAGTTGGAAATCCCATGTTATAGCTTTTTATCTCTCTCGCGCTCTCTCCGCCAATCTCCCTGTCCAATTCGGTCTCTCGTTTCTTTTCTTTTTTTTTCCTCCTTTTTGTTTTCATTCCGTGGAAACCTTTGAGGTGTCAGTTCAACAAGTTAAGCTCTTTTCGCTTCACGTCACAGCCTGACGAAGGCTACGTTTGAATTGTGAGGCAATCAAAATAAAAGTGCAATTACCAATCAAATGATCAAAACACACCGACTTAAGGAGACTTTGAAGTATTAATCCACAGAAGTTAGTGAAAAATTCCCAGAGAGAGAGAGAGATGTGGGCTGGCCAAAATGTAGTGCTATTACTGCTCTATATGTTCTCTATTTCCTCACTGCAGCAATCAAACATTTAATGACTGAATTAAGAATAAATAGCATCAGTGTGGCACGACGTAAAGGAGCACAGTGTATCATCCATCACTCAGGACGTTGCTGGTGAGTACAAAGTCTCCAGTGAGGGGTGTATGTGAGTTATCAAGAGGATGTGTTCAAGTCAAGTGAACAGCTGAGTGACATTGAGACAGAGCGAGGAGGAGGAGGAGTGCGAGAAGGCAGTGCCCTCAGAGGCCAGTAGAGGTCCCTCCATGTTTACAGAGGGAGAAGTGGACTGGTCAACTGACCCATAAGCAAATGCTGCTCTGCTCCTCCATCATATGCATCCTGAGTGTGTGTTTGTGTTTACGAGCATGACACGACAGTCTCCAGCTAAACTTGATATTTCTAGCCTCTCACATATGTTCAAAAATACACACCAAAAGGTTGACTGCATTCACACAGGATACGTAATGTGTTGTTGTCCTGCAGACAAACACACTTTACCGGTCATATTTTTCCAGTCAATAAATCTCTGTTCATCACTTCTGAACAGGCAATAAGTTGGAAACACACGCAGGGACACTTCAGTGTGGACACCAGTCTGCTTGGAAAATAATGGAACACATATCAACACATGCATCACATATTGTTTTACTTTAACGCCACCAGCATGACATTTACATCAAAATGTTTTAAAATCCATTTGAGCAGTCATGGCAGGAGAATTGTATAATAACCCTCTGCTACACAAAAAGCTGTTTCATCTACATTCACAGACTTCTAAACTCAGAGGCCTATGTGTCTTCACACAAATATTAAAAAGTGTACGGGCTGACATATGGGAGCCATATGAAGTGTAATGGGTAGATATCCTGTGGACTAGAGCCGATATGTGTGAGAGTCCACTCCATTCGATAAGCCTCTGAGGGCAGAGAGGGCAAGCTCTCCTTCAAAGTGAACTCCCAGCCCTACATGTACACTACACGGAGCACAAAACACACGTATACACCGACTTCAGGCACTCATACACTTGCTCATTCAGAGAGGCTGCTCTGCAGAGAGGGGCACACACACACAAACACACACACGCAAGCACGCACACACACACACCCTGCCACACTTTAAAAGCCACAGGCCTCGGTTCATAATTCTTCACATACTTGTTGAAACCATACAGCTTTCGCTGCCATTACCAGCTGGTCCATTCAAGCATGTTAGTCATCTATATTTCCAACCGCTGAAATTTTTACAGCAATTCTCAGACTTCATTTAATTTCAGACAGAAGGGAATCCAGCCATCTGATTGTGATTGAAGGATTTATTTAGTTAGTTACACATCAGTATCCCTCGTCTCTCACCTATTAGGGCTATTCATTAATGAGACACTGGCTCTTACCTAAAAGAGAGGTTCAAACAAACAACATGGAGCCATAATGAATCATGGGCACATAAAACATTACAGGGCTTTTTCCACTTCATTAATTGGCAAGAAGAAAAACACCTTCACACGGGGGGAAAATTAATATTCTCTTTGAAAATGTTCTAGAAAGAACCACGTTCAATTAAAATGGACGGCTTATTAATACAACCCAGAGTGCATACAGACTGAATCCATTATTCTTGGCCCAATCTTCCGTTCATGTATCCGCTCTTACTCATAAATGTACTCACAGCGAGAGTAAAAAAAAAGGACACACACACACACACACACACTCACTCACACGTGTGCACACACACACACACACACACACACACACACACACACACACACACACACACACACACACACACACACAAACACACACACAGGGCATTAAACCCGTGGTGCAAAGACTCTCCACAAGCAGCCTATGTCACATCTAATGAAAGTGAAGACGAACAATGTGCGATACAGGGATCATAATCCAGCAATGCGGTGAAAATGATTGTTCCTGACAAACTGCGAGCACTCAACATTCATATGCACGTCAGTCAAGTCTGTCACTATAAGCGTCAACATATATTATTGTTGTATTACTCAGGACCTGTCACTGGCAGGAGACTGTCTGTACTGTGTCTTCTTCTTGAGTGTAATTCTGCTACTGTTATCAGAAACGAATACACTGAAAACCACATGTTCATGAACAAGCTTGAATGATTCTCAACCCCCATCCCAGTAAACACCCACCCATCTCTTACATACTCATGCAGAACCCCCCCCCCCCCCCCCCCCCCCCCCCCCCCC
>CAAKHC010002714.1:10744-24092 GCA_901007825.1 Macroramphosus scolopax | reverse complement strand
TGCCTTACTTTGGAAACAGGCCACTCATAGAGTACCAGTAAAGTCTGTTCTGCTGTATCAGTGCCTACCTTATTGCATCAGTAATGGTCACCCACAAGTCCTGATCCGCATGTTTCCACAGTTCACTATCTAAATGCTCTTGTCGTGAATTGCCCTTTTCCAGTGGAAAGTCGTTAAACCCTGCAGAAACAATGTGGTCGGGATTAAATGGTCAAAAACATTAGCGTTTAAGTGTTGGTGCTGATTGCCAGATGATGATTGAGCTACAGGGAAGATGTTGATCAGTGCTAGAATGGACATACTTGTGTGAAGTGTGGTGAGTGTGTGTGTGTGAATATGTTTAACAGTCAAGCTGTTTTTAATGGGAGGTGACCTCCGGCCCTTTATGTGTATATATTAGCATTAATGCCTATGTGTTTGTCTTGGAACAAACTGCTGCTCCACGTGCCTGTGTTTAAGTAACGTGTTCTACTTGGACAGGCTTGTTCCATTAGGACGTGCAAATGGGGTAGGAAATAGTAAGTCTTGAATAACTTTGGGGATCTATGGAAGTTTTCATAAGAATTCACCCCTGAAAGCTCTTTAGTGGTATCGACAATTGATATTTGATGATCAAAGCAGTCCAAGAGGTATTTATTGATTTGAAATCTTGTTACGACAAGTCCTCATAAGATTTCTACAGTAGTGAGAACTACTTTTTACAACTTGTTTGTGAACTTGCAAAACTTATCAAGTTCATACATTTGGCCAAATATAACAAAGGGCAAATAAGTAAAGACAGAAACTTGTTTTACAATGAATGAATATTAAATGAATGAAAAATAAAAAAAATGCTTTTGTTGCGGCTTCATCACAAAATCTTGCTGCTGATGCATTTTGACATTGGTCTTTGTCTTTCACAGTGACTTGCGCAATTTCCTAAAGAATGGAGATTTTAGAAAGAAGTTGTTTCCTGTTGATTTTTATATGCTGACACCAAAACCTCATGTTGTTCAATTTTTGAATTGTTGACATGCTCATCACTGAGTTCATGTTGTCTGCAGTATCATGTTAAACAGAAAATACCTCACAACAACAAATGTGCCGCGAAAAGCAGAACGCAGCTGTTTATGTTGGACGTTGTCTTGGAACTCATTGGATGAATTAGCCATCACTGCTGTGTTTTGAAGTCATTGATCAATGTCCCACCTCCCAGGCTCTTATCTTTACTTACACAATGGACTGGCTACCTGCACTTTTTCTTCTCTTCTGAAAAATGTCTCTCAGCTAATGCCTTACACTGTCAGCAATTTAGCCCCTTTTGTATCCACTATTGGCCTTTGGTCTTGTTTCTAAAGGGTCGTAGAGACACACGCGCTCGCACACAGACACACACACACACATACTTGTGGTAGTGGTTCTATCTCATGGCTGAATATCACTCTATAGTATGTCTTGGCTCTTGGTTATTACCTCCCTCTTGTCCTCCGGCTTTGTGTTCAGGGTTCTTTGTGTCAGTGTGGCTGGAATTGGCCAGTTTACTGTGATTAAATGTGAGCAGAGGAGGTTTGAGGACTGAATTGTGCTTCTTGGAGTGAAGGGATGTTGAAGCGCAAACTGCAGTATATTAGCCTACATCAGCCCCGGCTGAGACTACTAGCGTCAGTAGTGTGTGTTTTTCTATATATGTTAATTGACTTATACTTAAATTACAGTCAGAGAATAAAATGTCCTTATGTGATAACTGATTTGATCTTTCTGTCTTTTCAGGCATTTGGTGATTATTATCACTTCCGGCATCGTACATTGGCAAAGAGATCACTGTCAGATCACAGGGGGACACAAGTCCGTCTACTAAGCGATCCCAAGGTAAGAATTTTAAAGCAGTAGCTATTCAGACACATTTTATGATATTTTGAAAAAAAACCAACTGTGTGGATTATGCCGAAGGAGTAGTTACAAAGAAAGTTCACATTTGCGGCGAGAATCAAATGTTGTAGCTGCAGCATCCACACTGACTGATTCCCTGTTATCTGATTGATGGAAGTTGAACTGGTTCTTCTCTGGGGTGCCTCCAAGATGCAAGCTCTCCTCTATGGACCTGTGGAACAAGTTTTGCATTCTTGACTGATCTAAATGGAAATGTGACATTTCTATATTTTCTGGTATTCTTGCGAATGTGTTGCAAGTCAGTTTGGCTTTGCTGCCATGCTGTGTGGCCACACAGTACAGGTGCACATTGGGAATAGAGCAACGTATGCTGTCTTTGCCAACGCCCTTGTTAGACCTCCCTATTTGGGATTTCCTTTACCACTCGGCTCCATTTCCTGTTGTTGAATTCCTTTTTTCCCACAGCACCTCAGAGAGAGTGGAGCATAGCTGTTTTAGGTCATGGTTCTCTTCATGAAGGGTCAAGTCGACTTCTTAGTACCTACAAGAATTTTGTTATTTTTTTTTAATGAGAGCCCTGCAAGTGTTGCAATATCTTGCTTTTTTTTTTTTTAAATCCCTCCGGTTTTTATGTATAAACACTCCCGTTGTAACTTCAATACACTTCTGGAACTGATGCAATTAATACTCTGATCAAAGCTTTTGGAAATCGGCAGATGATTGCTAATTCGATTCACATTTGCATCAGATCCACAGATGCTTTTGAATGGAGAAAACGGCTAAATATTCCTAATACGGGGTATTTAAAATCCTCCAGAGATAGTCCCCTCAGCGTGTGTACTGGTTAAGATGAAGTCTGAACAAAAGGCACAGTCAACTCTTTGAATAATGTTTAATTACTGACAAAAGCACCTGGACCTCTGCCAGATCTCATACACAGAGCCCTGTTCATGTGGTCCATTGAAGACTTAAAGCTTGGATCTGCTACCTCCATGGCTCCTTATGCTGCCTTCTGTTTCATGTATTTATTTATTTTTGCGGGAGTCTACCTTTCATCAGTGTTTTTGTTTGGTTACATGAAAAGTGAGGACAAGGTAGACAAAGCAGAACAAGGGCCTCCAGAGACGTTGAAATTCACCATTCAACCACGGTATCATTTAACATTTCAAGGCTTTTATCACCATTTTAATTACTATGACAAGAGTGGCAGCAGCTGTAACACAATCAAACTCAACTGATCTCTCCTATAATTGTCATTTCCTATTGTTCCTTTGATAGCTATGATATATAAGATTTTTGCCTCAGAATTGACATTCCATGAGCAGTGCATTGGTGTATGTACTGGGCTAAAAATTATCTGTTTTTGTGAACGTTAATTCGGTGTTGGATTGTCTGGACTTATGCGATAGACACCACTTTCCTTCTTCAAAGCTCATTCATAACCACAATCCTGTTTGATAGAAAATATTGTTAAACTTCTGCCAAAAGTAAGTAATCTATTCAGTGTGAATTATGAATTTGGCTTTGTATATCACACCTTCTATTGTTCTTGGTATGGAGAGGGAAGAGAACATTTGTTCGAAATAAAGACTTTGATCTCAAGTCCATGTGATAGTCCTCATTGTACTAACTGGCAGAGTGTCAGGGAATCTGAAGGGAACCGCCCCAAGAAGGGCTCCGAGCAGCCTGTGAAATAAAAAAAAAAGCAACGCGGTGTGCAACAAAAAGTAAATAGCTTAGTTAAGGTGATTGTGTTTTTCTTTATAATACCTCAGCGTAGGTAACAACGGTGGCATATACTGTACTTTAACTTCATGAATCACTACTATACATCACTAGTCTGAATAGATTTGAACACACCCAGACCACAATTCTGTCCTATAATTCCGGTATGGGACTAAAGCGAACTTCTCTAATATGTAAAGCAGTAAAAAAAATCTCTTTGCGGTGCTGTGATTCACATTTCTAAGTATGACGTTAAGAACACTGGCTGCACAATTTACTTGGAAATAACTGGTGACATTGAATGTCATAAATAGAACGACTTCCTGTTTTTCAACTCATAACAATTGTTGAATAATGTCTTTCATAAAAATCCTGTCATGTTATAAAAAAACAGACTTGAATTACGTATGTTAGAAAATGAGGTTTTCCTAAGAAACGAGGAAATGTACGAGGGGAAACCACACAGACTACCTTATGACATCAGAAAACTTTTTGTGGCTGTCTAACTGAAAGTATAATGGACTCGCATAGAATGAAGTTGAGTATGATGAAATGTGATGAAACGTCATTACTGATATTTTCTTTTAAACAAAGAGCCAATAAAGCCTGACTGACTCTCCTTCTAAACTATCTTGTAACCCCCCACCACACACACACACGCACACACACGCACACGCGCGTGCACACACACACACACACGCGTGCAGACACACACACGCGTGCACACACACACACACACACACACACACACACACACACCACCCTGCTAAAAATGAATTATGTTTATTCATAATGGCAACAGGTTTGAGAATCTAGTGATGTGAGTGCCTCGTTCTAAACATTTTTATGGATCAAGATACATATTATTGCTTCAGCAGTCATTTCTGCTTCATATACAATGGTGTTCATTTTAAATAAAATATAATCGGATTCAAGAAGTGCCAAGCAATATTGCATTCATTATGTCCCTATCCAATTTCTTCATAGGGCCAGTTGTAATGCATATTATATATTTTTAGAAATGATGATATCAATGTTGGGTTTGCTGTAAATAAACTGTATATGGGTAGTCCCTCTTCAAAACAGTTCCTTACGGTTTCACCTTTAGCTGCGACATTCTCTTCCGCTTTGATTTATCATCATGTTTTACCACATTTATTCTTTCAGCAAGAGAATTTACCAAAATAAAAAGCAGAGGCGAAGGGACACGGCATTTATTTTTGTATGTGGTGGATAAGATTTATTTGCTTTTAAAAGTAAGAGGACCAGTTGACAACACCAACGCAAATAAAAAGTATTAGTTCCCATTTTTTAGATTTATTCCCAATATGTATTCCTGCCATAGATTCATAAGGGATTTTAAATGGTTGTCTAGCTGTGGTTGTTTTTCATCTCTCCTCATTAATCTTTGCAGTGAAAATACAAGTGGCTCAGTAGTTATTTCCTCACTCAAGCACTGATTGGAAATGCACATCAGTGACAATTTGACCAATTTGCAAGTTCAACAGAAGGTATGAGGCGATGCATCAATCAGTCTTTGCTGGTGTAAAATGACACTTAAATGAAGAGTATTGCCCTCCATGTGTACTTGTTCATTGTGAAGAAACTGTCGCCCTGTTTTGTGTAAGTTGACACAGCTGTGCCTCTCACTGCAATTCTCCTCCCTGTAAGAAACAGATGAATCGAAGTGGAACAGCTCCCCCACTTTCGTATTGACTGCTCACCAGTGAAGGTTGCAACAACAACATAAACTTACACACAAACCTCTCAGGTCCTTGAATTGAATGATTCAATAACCCGTTTATATTAAGGCAGTGTTGTATAGAAGATAGCGTGACCTTCATTTCTTCTTTCCTCTATCCGTTTGTGTCTCTAGTGACCGAGAGGGGGAGAGCGTTGTGCTGTGTAATGGTTGTCCTTCAAATCAAGTCATCTGTCCTTGCGACAGGCAGTTCATTCTTTTCAAACCTATTTTTTTGTACATTTCTACTAAGGTATTTTGCTGTAGAGCAAGAAGAGCCCTGCGGAGGGAGTACGGTGCAGGCTTGGTTCTCTGTATGAGTTCTCCGTCTGTCAACACATTCTGCAGGAGCTCACATATTTTAAAAGCAGCCTGACTTGCTGTTGTTGTTCCACTTTTACTGAATTTGTAAGTCTGCAGTGTATGCATGTTTAGCTGAACCCAGACATATTATAGATCCTTGTGCATCCAACTTCACACCAATCCAGCAATATTAATTAGTCACTGGCTCTTCTGGGATTCATCAGCATGTCTCATTATTTAGTATTCCATGATACTCCTGTGCCTCTGATCTCACTCTTCCTACTGTCCTTCCACTGAGAATAGGGATCTATAATAATTCATTTGACACGGTGACCCTAATAGCCAGCTTTTTTGTTATAATATGACAGTAGGCAGTACCCTTTGAAGCTGGGCTATTTTCCTTTGCTGAGTGACATCTCCCTGTTTGTTCGCATCGCCAATTTCTAGGTGTATTTATATGTTTGTGTACTTCATGTTTAGGTGACTTGGGCAGAGCAACAGGTGGTGAAACAGAGGAACAAAAGGGACATCTACGACGAACCGTTAGATCCCAAATTCAGAGACCAATGGTACCTGGTGAGTATGAGATTAAAATTCTCTTTGTGCTTTTGTGTTTGGGACATAATTCAATACTGCACACTGGTTGAGCCTTTTATCTCCCCAAAGCCAATACAGGTAATTAAATTTGGGAATGTGATGATTCCCCTGAGTCAAACACCAAGCCTGTATCCAAGCCTGAGTCCAGGGTAGGGCTTTAGCTTTAGCAATTACTAACATGAACATAATGCTTGTCTAAAATCTGAATTACTTAAGTCCACAAACGGCACAGCAAGAAAAAGAGGCGATTCCTCTCGTTGAGCTCTTGTTTTCATTCGATTGATTTTAGTTTTGACTTCCCTGATACACTGGTCTGTTAAAAGCCTCAGTTACAACCCCTGAGATTTTCTGTTTAGCTCCACTCTCCATGTGCTTTGAGGGTGCTTTAAGCTAAAGAAGATTCATGGTGATGCAAAACATACTTAAAAAATGCCTGTGCTGTGAAGCAGACTCTGTTCTCCGGTGTGTTTGAGTTGTTAGTGGCACATTGAAAGGCAAATGAATAGATGAATGTCTGCTCGTTATATCACTGATTCTCTAGTATGTTCAAAATTGATAGAATTCAAGTGATAATAAAACCATTGTTTTACTTCATTAATGAGAAGAGCACTTAATAAAGATATCTCCTAGTATCTAAGTACTTTAGCACAACAAATAGTTCTATAAATTAAACATTGATGTATCATAATATATCAAATATATTGCTGTTAATGAAAATGATTCCTCCTAAGATGTGCGTATATGGGAATAGAAAACATTCATATGAAGACTGAACTTTACTTCCAAGGCATCACATGAGGTTGCAAAGCTCATTAAATACCAAAACATGAAAGCAGGAGCAACATGTCCTGTGTTCTCCAATCCTTTTCACCATTGGGATCAACTATGCTTTGATTAGAATACAAACATTAGCATTTCAACATGGGCACAAAGGAGCATGTGCACGTTTGTTGGTAACCAACTAACCAACTAGAAATGTATTAAGTTAGAAAAACTTGAGCCTGAATTAGGCTCAAGGTTATCATGACTAATCCTATGCATATCATGAATGTTTGCACCAAATTTGATGGCAATCCATTATTTGGATATATCTCTATAGTACTTTTTTTATTATTGTAATACAACATGTTGATCATACACAGGAAGTGGTTGTGGTAATTTGTGGCCTGACGTGCGAAGACATGGAAAAGGTTGTGAGGTTGGAAGAATGTGCTGCTGTCATTCTTCCTCTCCAGCCTCTCTCTCTCTCTCTCTCCAAACAGTAAATACGTCTTTACCTCATTAAAACTGAACCTGGCTGGCCGGAGGGGACTGTTGCTGGGTCTGTTAGCAGGGTGTCCTTGATGGACAGATGCTAATGGTCAGCATCTGCTGTTACAATTAATAGTTGATATCCTTGCGATCTAAATGATGAAACAGATTTTTATCCACTACTTAATCATGTAGCAGTGGCATCAGCCTCAAAGCACAGATCTCAAACTGTCCTTATGCTCACATGCTCAACTTAATTGTCACAGAAAGGCAATTCTTTAAGACGTTTCACCTCTCATCTAAAAGGCCTCTTAATTTCTAACTGCCTGTTGGGCATTTAACCTCTTGGGGTGTTAACACCTTCAGAGTCCTTGAGGTCACATGTGAGGCATCAGCCCACCAATTTAACAAGAGGTTAAATACCTGGACCTTGACGAATTAGCGGGTGTTGAGCAGTTGTGAAGGTGTGGGTTGAGATTGTGCCCGTCAAAGGCCCGTGCTCACGAGACGCCGTTTGTTTCTTTCACTTTTCTGAGCATATCGCATGCACGCCTGATATGAGCGTATTTATGTCTTGCCTTTTTATCGTCCCAGTCACTTGATGAATAGTTGAATTGGATATTCTGTAGGAATGAAGTAACCTTTTCGATTAGAGGTGAAACTTTCTCGCGAAATTTAAGTAATCCACTTGCTTTCATGTAGCTCTTAAATATATCATGACCTGGATGACTGAGACCTATCACATGCTCAAGATTTCAGGTATGATGACATTCAGGATGAAGGAACGTGTCTTGATGTGCTGATCAAAACGAACCGTTGCACATGCTTCCCTCTGATTTAGTATTCACTCTGTGTTTCTGTCACAAAGGTCTCACTCGATCTGTATCAGAATTGCAGATCACAACTTTCACCGTTAATTGATTGCCTTCTTGATGGTTTAAGTGCCAATGACTTTAGAAGGTTGAGAAACAAAACTAGACTTGCCTGATCGACTGCACTTACAAGGTGCTGAGATCTGAAAGGAAATAAAGTGGATGGTACATCAGAAGGATTATATTTAACCATTGGTTTCTGTTCAAAAAAGCAGCGCTCTGACCTAGATGAAAGACTGATATCGCTTTTGACTAAAGGTCAAGCTAAATATCAAAAGCAAATCAAAGGGTTACAAAATGATTACTGTGTGCCATCATTCAGTTACTTAGTATTAAAAATGAATGCAATATGTGTACAGGTAGCACTGAGGCTTTTACTACAGAATGAGAGTTGACCTTCAACTAGTGCACTTCTCATAGGAAATCTTACGCTTGTCACAAAGGAAGAAACATTTAATAACAGTATATAATTCCTGGATGCTTCAGTCAAAAGATCTTCCATTAAATGATCACCATTTGAAAAAGCAAGACAATGCAGATTTAGCTAAAGGCGCTTTCTCATCAGCATTCAGTTTTCTCTCATTCAGATAATTAGATTCCATCTAAGTGATTTGCACTCTCCATCCCCAGTACAACTCCAACCACCGTGACTTGAATGCCAAAGCTGCTTGGCAGTTGGGCTACACAGGTAAAGGGGTGGTCGTGTCAATCCTGGATGATGGAATAGAAAGGAACCATCCTGACCTGATGCAGAACTACGTGAGTATAAATACCAAATGTGTAGAAAGATAAACTACTACTGCAGTAGCAGGAAATTATAAAGATGACTTAAATAGAGCATAATTATAGAGCAGACTGTAAGTGTTCCGTGTTCTGCAATGGAATAATTTAGGAATGACTGATGTGTATATATTTCACGTGTTGAGATTTCAAATAAATGTGCCAAGGTGATTTGGCCTTCCCTACTGTCATAAAGCAAATACTGCATCTGATTAAATGGCTTATCTGTCTTTTCTTAGGATCCGGATGCCAGTTATGATGTGAATGATGGAGACCCAGATCCTCAGCCCAGATACACGCAGCTTAATGACAACAGGTAGAAATGTACACAGATGACACATTTGTATTCTTCTCTTTCAGCATGAAAATTCTCCCTTCTGTTTCTGTAAATGCAGATTGTGTGGGGGTCATGAAATTGTACCCTTTCATGCATTTGTCCTCCCAACAGTCTGACAGCTGTTTGACATGTTGACATTTAAATTGCACTATAGTTGTTTCTCATCCATTGTTTAAGCGGGGAGCACCACTTATGGGAGTATATCCAATTAAAAGTTAATAAGAGATTAAAATTGTTTTTGCTGCTTTATGCCTTTACTTACTTTCTATGATGGATCCAGCCCTCAATTACATGTTTATCTTATCTTGGCATCTTATATAACACAGGTGCCACCAAGACTTATACTGTATAGCCTGGAAGTAGAGTAAATGTACACCACGGGTGAGGTAAGACAGTGTTTAAGGAAAACAGATTTATTTTAGAGGCCTCTGCAGATTGAATTAGAAGTTGTGTACCACCACAGCCATGTCCTGCGGGAAATTGATTCAATTAACTTCATCAGCCTTAATGAAACAGAGCAAATCTTTTGGCTCTGAAGGAACGCTGCTCATCTTCTTCCAGTCCAATCGTCTGCCCTCCTTCTGACTTTAATTTCTGATTTGCAGTAATCTGCTGTTTGTGGGCCATGAGCCTGAGAGGCTTTTTATCATGAGGCTCACCCTGATTACTGGTCATAGGCGCGGATTAGGGTTAGGCATGGATAGAAATTAAACATGGTCAACTGAAGCAAGGACCCATGGGTTGTATCATGAAGCATGTACCATATATCTAGGACATCTTTAAGTGAGCTGGAATGACAAAATTTAACAACCACATTTGGGAATCAGCAGGATCACAACAGTGCTAACTCTTATCTCTTTTAGTAAACCAAGGATTCATATAAAGAGTGATGAACATTTGCAAACATGGAAAGCTCTAGGGCCCCATAAATCATCCTAGAAGAGCAAATCATAATTCTTAACACATATGAGGAATATGAATCCATATACACAGTGTGAGAACAACACAGTTGCTGCACGCACAGCCAAGAAGGAAAGCTGGCAAAACATGTGCAGACTGCATGGATGTTTAAATTGATAAGCTTATTGATATATTTTCAGCATCATTAAGTTATGATTATTATTTCATGTGCTCTTATGGCAAACCATCAATATTAATGTCATTCTTTGAGCTGTAATCTTTGCGGTGTTTAACCGCCTTGGGAGAAAGTTAACAATGAATATAAAAACATAATTCAAACTGATATTCAGGCTGTATATTTACTTGCAAATCTTATGGGGTCAACAAGTACTGAGCTTCAGTGCTTTAATCAGTTCCTGTTTCAGGTCTAAACAGCTAAACAAATTTCTATAGACCACTTAATGGCTCTTAGTGTAATTAACGCCCACAGAAAAATAAACCCTGTTTTGATCTCTTTTCTCAATCTTAAACAAAGCAGGGTAGGCCTGCAGCATAAGTTACCATGGTGGTATATCTCTCTGAAAAGTGAACTGCTTTTGAGATACTGAAAATCCCGTTTTAAACCAGAAGTTACCTTGCTACCCCCTAAATCCTGCTTTGTGATTCAGGCCACAGAGCTGGCACCATCAGTCAGGAGGCTACAGGGAGAAATTCCAGGATGTAGAATGGCCTACACATACTGTAAATGTGCTAATGCTGTATTCAAGTCGCTTTGAGTCCAATCTTCTATGTAGGAAGGTAGAGGGTGTGCCATTGTTTTCCCACTGAAAGTAGAAGAGCAGAGCCACACGCATTGATCAGTTAAAAGGATTGATGAACATTGAAACATTTCAAACAAACTGTCGTCATTGTCTGCTTCAACCTAATTGAGTGCATTTAAAATCCTACACCAGACCCTGAAACTGTCTTCAACACCATCATCCTGAAAGGTGGAATTTCGTGCAGAAGAATGTGGGAGAGCTTCCCTCGGGTGCAGCTCCACAGATTCACAATCTCTGCCAAGGCACGCTTAAGCTCTTCTGGCGGCTCATAGTGGCCCAGAGCCCAGCTAAGACACTTACTATTGATGTTTCCCTCATTTTGGCTGCACCTCTATCCAACCCTCGCTCACCTCAGCCCTTATCTCTTGCCACCCAGCTCTCTGTGTCTTCCTTGTGGCAAGACTAATTGAGAGGGAGCATATTTGTATGTGTGTGTTTGTGTCTGTTTTTCATACTTTACAGTGGGTTGGTGCAGATGGATGTGTAAACAACCTGAGGGCAGGTATCCAGCAGGGTAAGGTTGTGTAAGACTGAAAGTGTCTGTTCCCCCGCAGAAAGCCCAACTCTGTTCAGCGCCATAAAGCTGTCTTTCTTTCGCAGCATACGGGCAGCAGTGATGATTGCTCAGTAGCAATGTGACCATTCACCCTTATGTTTATCTAAGACAGCATGTGATCGAGATGTTTCTCTTTCCAAGGATTCCTCTGACCCCATCAGGATGGTTTCCAAATGTGCATTCTCTTGATTAAGCTTGGCTAAACTGGCATGGGGTCCTTTTCAGAAAAACTCATTTCCCTCCTGATTTACCGGAGAGAAACCTTACATAACTTGAACTTCGGCAGAAAGACTTCATCATCTGCAGTAAAGATGTAGAATTTGTCTTTGAAGATCCACTGGAAAGAAATAAGATTAGTTTCACAATACAAGAGGGCAGTGCAGACTTAACAGATATTCAATGCACAGTGATGGAGGAAAAAAACTGCAAACAGCAGGCTGATGTTTTACAGACCCTAACGTAGCAAGATATTTTTCTCAATTTTCCTCATCTTACCATGCTTTAAAAACATCACCAGACCCTGTGTCCTGCGGGGCAGCTCATTAGTAGGACCGGCAGAAGCATTAACAAACTTAAATAATGAGCAGACAAAACAGTTGTTCAGGTTCACCTTTGAGGATCAGGGGAACCAGAGACTAATGAACACGAAACAGCACTAAACATGGCCTCAATAGTTTTTGAAACACAACCTGGATGATACAAGATCTAATGAGAGCTTTAAATGGACTTTTCCTATTTTTTTTATTGGAAAAATAATGTTGATAGTATAATTTTATTTGTATCTTTGCACCGTGTGCATAGACACAGTAGATACATCTGTATGACAATAGCTTTTCCCTCTGGCAAATCTCCAGAGAGAGGCAGTTGAAGCTTTGCACAGTGATAAGGGTTCTGCCAGCTGTGGGTATGAATACTAATCATATTGTTGGCCTTGGGCCTGCGGCCAACTGTAGCCTCTGTAACATGAGTTAGTCTCTGTGCTTGAAATCTGTCACAGGGTTTGTTCTTGCTGTAATCAGAACAAGACCTGGAAATTGTTCTTGTTCATCCTAATCTCCTCTTTACACCGTCACGTGTGTTATGATGCTGGAATCCTGACTCATTGCATAATGTATCAAATTCAACTTGCGTTTTTATTGAAGAGTCAGTCAATTCTAAAACATAACGAAAGATTTGGGATGTCTTGGAAATTTAAAATGAAAATAATTTTCAGACTGTCAGCTTCTGTCATAAATGTGTAACCATGAGAACTGATGACGTACGCTGTACGCATGTTTGTAATGGGAGGAGGCGCCTAAAGTAATTCACTTTTGGTTCATTGACAGGGTTTTTTCCGTCAGTTTGTAGCTCTTAATTTGACTCGTGTATAGATATCTATCGACCAACATTTGGTAATGTGTTTTTTCTCAAGTTTGTATAGTTTCAACATCATCAACTGGTCTTTATGTGGGATCAAAATCAGATAAAAGCCTTGACTGACAAATCTTCAAACCTCTTTTGTAGTACAAAATGTAGTCTGTTTAAGTGTTTTACTTCAACACGAGTGTGCTTGAATTGATTCTAATATAGCAGTTGCTGATTAATTTAATCAGGTTT
>CAAKHC010002714.1:0-10724 GCA_901007825.1 Macroramphosus scolopax | reverse complement strand
TTATGGCACTTAAGAGCTCGTGACCATCTTTGCAATTATTGCATTGATTTGTGGAGTGCAGATTAGAGTTAAGACATCAATATAAGAGTCTGAAGTCTGTGTTACACAGCCTCTAGTGTGTGAATTTAGATAGCATGCTGTGTTCCAGAATCAGACATGTGACGCGTTGCACAACAACATCTGCATCCAGTGTGACACTGTCCCCCTCTGCCAGCTCTCCCTTTTACACAGATGTTGATTTGGCTCTGAGAGTACATGTGCCGGCTTAACGACGGAACAACAATAAGGTCTGCCAGGCTCTACAGATGTGATAATTACCCCCCGTCAAGGAAGTTTTGCTTTCATCTTTTCAAAAATCAAATGATTTTGATAAGATTTGTATATATAAAATATTAATTCTAAGGTTTTCTACTTGGGTATTTAACCTGCGACAAACAAGAGCTTTTTGTTGTGCAGTTCTCTATTTCTCAACTCTACAAAGTACATTTCCATCTGGTATCCATCCTATTGGGTTTTTAGATGTACAGTTTGTAGTATTTTGCAGATCTAGACACTGTAACTCATTTTCAGGAGATATTTCATCGACTGTGGTGGATGTTTCCACTCCCAGGTACCCTTCTAGATAATTTGTGTTACTTGTAAACAACTAATGGAATAGTTCTGTACTTGTAGTGTCTGACAGCTCTTTGCTCCTGAGGACAATATCTGGGAGTGTTTTCACTGCAGCTCACGTGACAACCTCTTGCACTGTGCTGTGATCTCCTTAGCCTCCTTTTCTAGATCCTGATTCTTGAAGACCCAGCCAGGTTTGCTCCAGCAGGCACCTTTTATTCCTTCAGTCATTCCCTGCACATAATTGCAGTTTATTCTAATCTCGCCTCAACCTGAATTGTAAGGTTTGGTCACAAATGTGTTTGACCTATTGATGCGCTGTTCTTTACATTTTGAACTGTAAGTGCATGGATTTCTTTTTTATCATAAGCCTGATTATGTAGCTTTATGTGGTTCTTGCATAATGCGATTCAAACACTGAGAGCTTCGTCTCTTCAACAGAATTTGTATTACATGAATCAGTCTACCATGCCAAGTGACTGTAATGGTTGTGTCAAAGGGAGATTTAAAAAGGATCTGTTGAACAATTGCAGTATGGGCCTGTGCATGCCCAAATCCCATCACAGACACCTGAGCTGCTTCTTATCAGCTGCATCACAAACATTAAAGCTGTCAGACTCCAACAGACATGTATTTCCTAGACATTGAGATAAAGGCCTCGGAAAAAGTGCAGATGGTGTGTGTTGGCTTTTGGATGTTTTGTCTATATGTTATGTGTTTTCTGTTTTGTGATATGTTACTATCCAGCCTTGCCCTTGCAAGTGAGAATGAAAAGAGAAAAAGGTTCAAATTACTAGCAGAAGCTGTTTGCTGCCGTGATGTTTTGATTCTGTTGGTTTGGCTGGTTACTCTGAGGGAAGCATTGGAAGCCCGCTGGTGTAGATGGCTCCCTCAGTAGAGAACTTCCACTGTTTCTGTTCTTTACTGATCTGGCACAGTGTTGCCTAGGCTCCAGCATTCCTGTCTGGGAATGGCTGCAATCCAGTGGGGATTGTGCCATGGTTTGAAGGGCATTACGAGTGTATGTCCATCTGGCAGACCAGGGGAATGCACCTGACGAGAATCTGAAGATCAGCCCGTCTGTCCTGGCTCCTTGGGTCTCAACAGTGTGGTGCCTTCAGTTATATCTATTACTAATATGGCTCAGAAATTGTCAGAAAATGCCAAAGCTAATTCAGTTCTCTCTCATGTGTGATGGTAGTATGTAATCAAATGTCCCTTTCCCTTGACTTCATACAGGCCCTGCTACCACTCCAAGGTTACTAATGCTAACATGCCATAAATGATATACAGTAGCCTCCACTGATTGACAGGCTGTTTTCTTTTGGAAAAAAGGGGATTTTAGATTAGTTAGAAGGAATTAAAGCCAAGAACCTGTCGTCATGTACTTGTTTTGTCTCGGTCTACAGCTTAACCGCAGCATTTGAGGGTGTACATTCTTTCACAAGCAGCCATTGTACATGTACAGTGTGTGTGGGTATAAATATATATACAATAAAATGCTCTGTTATTAGGTGAATGACAAATTAAGTTTTTTCTTTTTAAACATGCTTCTAACTTTCTCATTCTTCCCTGTCTCCAGGCATGGAACCCGATGTGCAGGAGAAGTGGCAGCAGTAGCCAACAATGGGATCTGTGGAGTCGGTGTGGCTTACAATGCCAAGATTGGAGGTACACTCAAAAAAAACAGTTATCGTTTTTATCTCAAAGGGACGAACCTTTGTTTCCTGTTTTCTTTTTGGACTCCCAAAATAACTGAAAGATTTGGTCTGCAGCGCCTGTTATTTTCAATCCATTTCTGGGGCACAGCATGTCACTGGATCTTTTTTGAGCGTAGGTACAGTTGTGATACAGCTTTCCAATGTGCTCTCACCATATTTCTTTGGCGTGGAGTATAAACAACACAATGAGAGAAGGTTTCGGAAAAGAAATATTGTTACAGCTTTAATGAAAGCTGTGTTATTTCAAAGTCTATGCAAGATAAGTTAACTCTTAGAGCCCGACAATTGTCTAAATTCACATCCTTCCTTCTCGGTTGAATGGATAAGGATATTTTCATTACAGCAACGAGGAGTGTGTAAGCAAGGAAAGTAATTTTGATTGGGCTGAAATAACATCCCTCTTTGTATGATTCAGATGTTTTTGTCAGAAGATGTGCAAGTACATTCTTCATCCAGTGATTGCGACAAAACTTCAATAAATACAACAAGGACTTCTATCTCTTTGTTAGCAATTCAGAAAAAATGTGCTTAATGCCTAAGTCAAAGAGAATCACATGATCATTGATCTAATATCACCAGTTTGAAGACAATCTGCTCTACACAAGCACGGAGATGTATCCCTACTGGCAGCTTGTAATGCTTAGAACATGTGGAAATTTAATTAGAGCTGATCAAACAATCTGCCAGTATTATGCTATTGAATGAAGAAAAACCTTAAGACTTTTAAGAGCTTAAAAGTAAAGTTAGTGAAATTACCGTGAAAATAATCTCGGGCTCATAGTTCAACCTGAACGTTAAACACTATTTTCTCATGGTTTTACCCTCCTGGATCTGTTGGGATTTACCCTTTGTACCAGAGTCAAACTAACACTAATCTGACGCTGTGTCCACAAGAACATTACAAGCTTCATAATCTTAGGGTTATTGCAGAGGTAGTGTTCTGGATTTCATCAGATTGTAGTGATTTACCCAATAAACTAGTGGCTCAATGTATTAAGAGGCATATGGTTTGGCTGGTGGAATCTGTAAAGAAGTGAAAAAGAGTGTGTGTGTGTGTGTGTGTGTGTGGGGGGGGGGTTTGAAGGATGAATTGCAGACATGAAAAAGCTGACTGTTTAGGTTAGACCCAGCAGAAGATGTTTTTTAAATTGTCACAGATGGAGTGAAGTCTAATGGTCAGAATACATATTTGGCAGCGCCTCATTGCCTCCCGCTGTTTTTCCTGAGCAACACAGACCCCTACGTGAAAAAGTCTCATTCGTTTGAAACGTGATTGATGCTTGATTGAGTCACTCCGCATCCACAGTGACAGGAACAGACACAGGATTTTCCCCTAATTTTAAATAAATAAGCAGGTTCAATGACATCATGGCTAAATACGCTTTTGTGTTGGTTCTCTTTAGTTTCAAAGCTGGTTCCCTCATTTTTTAGAACATATTTCCACAAATTTTAATGTAGGCAAATGACCAAATGCTTAACTTTGAGTTGAGTGAGGTGAGACATTGAGAATTGTTTTTGTTTTTTTTAATAAGACGTCTCAGTAGCACGTTATAAAAAGAAAATTTGCACAGTTTGGCCTAATCACTTAGTCGATTTGAAATAAATTCTGAATTTAACTTAATTATTTCCTCTTCTTTTTTCGTCCTAGTTTGATTCTAAAATAGGAGCCATACTAAAGGGTTTATCTGGGACAAAGTCAATTGGTTATCCCTGGGGCTCATGCACTTGTGTTGTGTATTGGTGATTGCCTATTTCTTCTCTGTGTGCTGAGAACGTGTTATAACCTCCCTGTGATGATTATTTTTTTGAATCTGGGATGTAGTTGTATATTCTTTTAATAATGGTAGGCAGCATTCATCTTATTACCTTTCTGCATATTTCTGTGATCTCCTGCCTACTTCCCGTTGCTATATCAAGTTTGAACATATGCCATAACGATGCCATAACTGTCCTCTTTATGATCATTCCAAATGGCCAGTGGGAATATATCGACAACGTTCACTAAAATAACAATTGTGCTCCGTGCGGGCTCGTAGGTGAATCAGCTGTTTTGTGAAAAACCTACACATGCTTTTATCCACACCCAAGCCTCTTTTCCAACAATATTTTTTAGAACCAGCTGAATTAAAACAAATATTCTGAGCTGTATTGTTTGCTCACCCACTATGCTTTGCAAGCTCTGATGCTCCGACAAGACAAGAGAATGAAGCAATTCTGTGGGCTATAATCCTGTCTCAATGCTCAGAGTGGCTCCTGGCACTATTGGATATACGCCTAGATGTGCAAAACTTTTCATTTAAAATCAAACACTTTAATGCCAGGTTCTGTTCAGTATGACATTTATCCTGTCAATGACATACCAAACACTCACTGAATTGATTTACGCATTCACAGTGCTGAAACAAAAGTATCTCGAGGTTGCGAAGGCCCGATGATTTTTCAAAACAGCTGTAAGTCAGATATACAATTCTTCCCCTGTACATCAGAAACTAAAGGAAGGAATGCAATTAATAATAATTTGGAGTCTAAAGCAGCAGTAACATTATATTTTGTTGTCCAGTGAGAACATATTGGAAAGTCAGAGTATAGAGAGAGCAGCCTGCTTACCTGTCCGCTTGTCTCCATGCAATCTAATGTTTGTGGTTCATTATTCAGTCAGGGGACTCTCCTGTTAAATCTCCATGGTAGTTCCAAACACAGCTCAGCTAGCTTAGATCTCTCAGTATTCATAGGTTTGTCTGGGATAAACGAAATCCTCCTGTTGAACCTCCCTAAAGCCCTCGGTTCCAACAAAAGTGTAATGTTTAAGATCTGAAGGACTAAAGTTTTGCAATTGTTTCTTCAGAGCTGCCGTTTCCAAACATCACCACCTCAAACTGTCTGGATCTTGTCAGAAAACATTATAAAGAGTTGTTTGTGCTCGCATGTCACAATCTGTCGCCACTCAAACAAAACCAGGCTGTTTCTTTCCCTTTGTTGTTACTTATCTCAGGCTGATGCTGCTCATGTAGGTCGACATCCGCAATGTTTTCAGGGAATAGTTTGACACTTTAGGGAATATGATTATTCACCTTATTCCCATAATATTTCATTGTGACAAATTTGGAGGTGACATCAGGGTTACGTCACTGAAGTTGCGTGTGAAATGCGGCGGCAGGAAAAACAGTGGAAGGAAACAAGGGCGAGACCTTGTGAACAAGGAAAGAAATGTCTTGCCTTTGGATGTCAGGCAAGGACTACAAAAGAGATGATTTATTTATCTATATAGCAACAACTCAATGTCTTTATGACTTTCCTGCATTGTTTTATATATTTTATATCTTTAAATTTAGTTCACTTCTCTCAAAATAAGGACACATCTCACCCTGACAGGAAAAACTAATGCTTTCTCTCAGGAGTCTGTTCAACACTTTAGGAGGTGGTTCAGTCACATTACTACTGATTAATGTGTCATGCAGTTCTTCCTTTACTAGCTCACGCACCCAGGCAAATCAATAGGGATGTCGTTTGATTTTCATGGTGGATGGGGTCCATAAATACTTCAGCGTAATACACAAATAAAAAACACCAACAGCATGCTGCAGTTTTGCTTCAGCTGCTTAAACATACACATTGCAAATATACTTATATATTGTCCCTACTGCTCATATCTTGCTGCACATTGGTCGCATAACATGAGCTACAACACTATGAACTAAAGCAGAACTTTTCAGAACTTCAATTCATATTCGTGTAATATATTTGCCATGACATATCTTACAAATATAGTAAGTAATAATAAATCATCTCTCATTGATGTTGTGTGTACATTTGTGGTCTGCAGGTGTGCGTATGCTGGATGGTGAGGTGACTGACATGGTGGAGGCCCAGTCCCTTAGTCTGAACCCCCAACACATTGACATCTACAGTGCCAGCTGGGGCCCAGAGGATGACGGCAAAACAGTCGATGGACCTGCCAAACTCGCCAAAGAGGCCTTTCTGCACGGAGTTACAGAGGTGTGTGTGTGAGAGACAGAAATTATTTACTGCTTGTGTGTAGCTTCCTTTCAGCAGTCAGTAATTGAACTGTTCAAGCATGAAAGGACAAAAGTGGGAAGAACAAAGCAGTTTTTGACACTGACGATTATGAATGGAAGAGAACATCCTCTGAAAGCTTCAAGGGAGGACAATCTTTTGAAATGAATAGAAGCAGCATTGACAATAAATAAGTGTTTGTTTTTTAAATTCAATGTTTTTCTGCTAATTGTTTATCTCTCACCTCTTTCAGTTGGGGGGTTTTCAAGAGTGAATGAGAAACTCATAAATGCTTTTCAAAAGTTCTAATCAAACTGTGACTGGAGCTTTGTATTAGTGACAGGTTTCTTACAAACATGCTCTTACCTGAATACAATTGGATATAAATGTATAGAAATTCTAAGGAAGTTATTCAGGTGGGAACAGTGTCAGGTACATCAGATTATGCACACAGGCTCTTACATTTCGAATCCATTAATATATCTCCATCTATCCATCCAGGAAATCTTTTTATAGAGCAGAAGATTCAATGCATGTGCCATAGAGCTGATTTGGGACTACTAAGTGTTGGACTGACAGCGCTGTCAGATGGCGGTGTGGGTGGTGCATGTTTGGGTTTGATTAATGCACAGTGCCACTCAATAGAATAATGCAACTCTTAGATGAAATTTGTTCTACTTCGAAGACTTCGAGGTTGGATGATTTATTACAAAGAGCTGTTGTCATATTGTTTTGTTTTACACTGTTATGCAATAAAGCTGCTTTTGATTAACTGAGTGACCAGTCGGGTTGCGGTGATAAATGCCAGATCGTAATCATCAGTTTTTCAAAATGAATTTGTCCTTCCAAAAATGAGATATAAATAGATTCCTCCTAAGATTGATTGTGATGTTGTTGTTTTTCTTTTGGCGGATCAAGGCATGAATGAAATGGTCCTTCGTTGTCTGTTCTGCTTCCTAAATGTCCTGCATGTTCTTCAGGGTCGTGGGGGTTTGGGCTCCATCTTCGTGTGGGCTTCTGGGAACGGGGGAAGGGAGAAGGACAGCTGTAACTGCGACGGCTACACCAACAGCATCTACACCCTGTCAATCAGCAGCTCCACTCAGAATGGCAATGTCCCCTGGTACAGCGAGGCTTGCTCCTCCACCCTCGCCACCACCTACAGCTCGGGGAACCTCAACGAGAAACAGATCGTAAGTTGTTTTTTTTGAAATTATAAATAAGGCCAATTGCAAATCAATCAAAAGTTTGAAACATAAACATATTCTGCCCACATCATAGAAGACAAAGAAAACCCCAAAATATTCACATTTAAGAACCTGGAACTAGTGAATCTTTGCAATTTTGTATCAAATTATTTACTAAGTGATTATATAGTTGCACATTGATTGCTCATACATCAGTAATTGTAGCATTGAGATGTGCAGTTATCTGGTACCTGCTGTCTCAACTATAGTGTGACTTCCTCCCTATCTTTTCCCTTTTTTACCCTCTTCCTCTCCTCTCTCTATTCATTCAGTCTTGGGCTATTGAAATTATTATGACTAGTGAACGGCTGAAACTCCATCTGGCAATCTGTCGGTGCTTAATATTCTTGTCACAAACACAAAATCACACACACACTCCTTCCTTCTCATACAGTCTAGCAGCCATACTAACTTGAGGGACAGCTTATGACATCTCCCTGACATGTGGCCGGTCTCTTAATGCTTCGGTGCTATACTCCTTAAATTACGCTGTCACTCATAAACCCAGCGAATGAAGAGACAGTTTTGACCTCCATGGTCTGACAGGAGGAATATCTTGAAGCCCATTAAATATTCTTTTTGTTTTTTTATTGCATTTATATCATCATTCCCTTTTAAATGTACAACACAAGGATATGGGAAGCTCCTAACAGCATAATTAGACTGTTAACCCTCTGAACCCCAAGTAGTTTCAGGCTGTTCCTGTCCTTCGGTCACATTTTTACTTACCGTGAGCTCATTTTTCACAGCTATATAAAGTCCTGCCCCTCGAGGGAAACAGCACACCCGTAGTTAGAAGTAGAGAGAACTCAAAAAGGTCTTTTGTACAGTGTAACATAGTAATGATACAATAAAATATAGAAGAGAAAAAAAGTTGGATTGTTCTGATTATTGAACTTTCCAAGTTCCTATATGTTGACAAAGATTTCGATTTTTACAACCTTTATCAACTAGTCGTTTTCAACTATTTAAAGCTTTTTCAAATCCTGCAGTTCAAATGAATTCCCAAAGACTTTTTTTGGTTTGAGTAAACCAAATGCATTTTTTTGGTTTGTTTAAATGAGACGTGTAATAAGACTATAAAGTGATTTTGATGAATTATCACAATTTTAAGCTTATACTCTGTGATTCTTCCTGTCCGGAAGCATACCATTGCAAATGGTTCAATCAAAGAACATCTGTAAATTAAGAGTCTGATCTTTTTTCAAAGGTTTTTCCTTCAAGAAATTGTGAGATTTTGTTAATGTTTGTAAAGAAAAAATGCTTTTTAACCTGCTGGGCAGTTCTTGGGTTCAAAGTTGCAATCATTTCTGCCAGTATGTTTATTATTCTGTTTGGTCTGTTAAAAGATCCTGAAAGTCACTACGTGTTCAGTGTTTTATGGAGGTTTTTGAGGGTCAGCTCATTGAAGACATAAATAGACTTGTAGTTTCCATTTGTCTTATTACAATATGTTTACACATCTCCCCTTGTAGAACAGGAGTTATATCAGTTGAACGTCTGAGGGCTTTACTGAAAGGGATTTACTGAGTACAAACATGCTGAGTCGGAACGCTTTATAATCATACAGCTATAGTAAATCACACCTGGGAGCTGTCCAGTCCAACCACAGCCCTCTGCTGTGGGTCACTGAGGATGTCTGCTTGAGCAGTTCAATCTTAAAAAAAGAAAGGGTGAGCATAAGTTAATGATTTCCCTGCTATAATTCTCTGATTTGAAAAGGGACCATACTGACGACCTCTTGCACACAAGTTCCTACTTCTTTAGCCATTGACTGATTCCAATACAAGAATAAGAGATATCAGGATCATAAATGGAAATGGACAATGACAACTTTGCCCGTTTTTGTCTGACCTGTTCAAACATAATGGGATTTCTTTCAGGTGACGACAGACCTTAATTCTAAATGCACAGACTCCCACACAGGAACCTCAGCATCTGCCCCACTGGCTGCTGGGATCATCGCTCTTGCCCTTGAGGCCAAGTAAGTGCTTATCTGTATTTTTTTGAGCCTCAAAAAGTTCTACCGCTTCATTTAAAGTAATTTCCTAATGACTACTGATTACATTTTC
Source organism: Macroramphosus scolopax (assembly GCA_901007825.1). Lineage (NCBI taxonomy): Eukaryota > Metazoa > Chordata > Actinopteri > Syngnathiformes > Centriscidae > Macroramphosus > Macroramphosus scolopax. The sequence goes on along the minus strand of CAAKHC010002714.1, from coordinate 1,058 downwards.
ATCATTTCTTTAAATTTTGCTCTTTCCAAGACATTATTGTTTGTCATCTAGGAAAGAATGTGTCTGGTAGTTTCATTACAGTCTGTATTTGATCTGTCCACCTGTACGTTTAGACTGTAGGATGTATTGTCTGAGGCATCTGGCTTGCATCAAGTTGAGACAGTCAACAGATAAAACACAGTCTTACCATGCGTGTCCTCCTCCGTGTGTCTGTGTGTGTGTGTCTGTGTGCTCGCATGTACACTTGTTCCAGTAAAAACCTGACCTGGAGGGATATGCAGCATCTGGTTGTGCGAACTTCTCACCCTGCCCACCTGCTCACCAACGACTGGAGAACCAATGGGGTTGGACGCAAAGGTACAGCAACACTTTCCAAGTTCACTTCTGCCCTCTGCAGTTAAATGTCCTTCGGGCTTATTATTATATTATGCATCTGACAACCTGAAAGGGTGACGGCGTTTTAGTCTCGCACGACTTCCTTCCAGTAGAGGCGGATGAGCCACCCTCCGTGCAGCAGCTTCTGCAGTAGGTGGCTGGAAACACTTGCACTCTGTGAGGGTTGACTGGGTTCAAGGCTGGGATATCCAAACTGTGGAAAGTTAACAATACGAGCGCTCGGGAGCTAAGACTGAGAGCAATCAGAACATGAGTCCGTGTGGCAATCAGTATCAACTCAAAGGTTTATTGCATACAGCAAGCAGTTATATTCACAGGACAGGTGTGGTTAATCGTGAGTCATGTAAACAGAAGTGTATCGGTTTTTTCTGGGTACAGATCGTTAGAGACGTGCAGCTGGTCTGGTAGCCTTGGGCATTCGTGATTATGATACAATGACTTACTGTTGAATTTGTGTGGTGTACTCTGTTCTGTCTTTTGAGACATTATCTGTTAGGAAGTTCTGTTCCTGTGAAGTTGATAAGCAGGTAACCCTTATATGGTCATGCAAGCATACAAAATATAATTGGCAGGTAACCCTTATATGGTCATGAAAGCATACAAAATATAATTGGCAGGTAACCCTTATATGGTCATGCAAGCATACAAGATATAATCATTAC
>CAAKHC010002713.1:8280-19836 GCA_901007825.1 Macroramphosus scolopax | reverse complement strand
AGGCAGTTACTTGTGTTTCCCCGACAGAGCTTTGTCCCCCGTTTGCTCGGTTTGATCTCAGAAGCAGAGGCAGGACATGCATCGATTCTCTCCACACGTTAGAACAAACAGACTGTTTATTTTTTTTTTTATTTTTACTTCCAGCGGCTGCCAGCTATCGACCCCGCTGCACTTTAACTGTGATGATGTCATTCCAGCAGAGGAAATATTTACGGGGACAGATGAGGACGGGCCCGGCTCGGGGATGTGACGAGGGGGTTGAAATATTTTGACGTCCCATGTGAACCACCTGTAGCATCAGCCAGATGGTGGTATTGTAAGAGGGTGTGTGTGTGTGTGTGTGTGTGTGTGTGTGTGTGTGTGTGTGTGTGTGTGTGTGTGTAGTGGGGGGCATCTCAGTGATCATGTCCCCACTCACTCGTGACTGCATCTGGTGTATAAGGAGTCTGTTCCTACGTTCCCTCTGCGACTGGGAACCACTACATGTTTTCCGTTCTGCAATGGTTAATATGAAGTACTGTGTTTCTGCAATGCATCAGGCGGTCCATGAAGACGTCATGCAGCATGACACATTACAGTGTTTCTGCACATTAAGTCGTTCTAAACTTGAGGTGGGTATCCATCGCACCTGCTGCCAATCAGCCCGTCGACTCCGGCTCGTCCTCGACTCTTCTCCGGATCGTTCGCCTTCATCAGGTGGTGCTGTGCTTAACGCAGGATTTACGTCTGAGCTGTATTTCATAGTGCTCCCAGTGTGGCTTTCACTAACAGCCTTTTGTGCCCAGATTCAGTTGATCTCGTCGAGTCTCACCACCGACTCGACACACCAAAGCCCGTCTGCTGTCAACCCGTCAGCTCTCCTCCACCAACCTGCCTCGCAGTCGACTCCTCGTGGAACCCAGTGTTGCTGCAGGAAATCTCACTAAGTGCTTATTCAGAGGTGGTACTATGTACGATGTGCAGTAGTTTTTTTACTGCACATAGTACCCCATCAATACAGTTATAGACGTAGCATGAAACAGTACATGAAGCAGTTCAATTATCTCTGTGTGGCAACCAAACGGAGGAAACGTCTGCACCTCCTCAACCCGACTACCATGATAGCTTTCCTCTGTAATATCAAGTACAATCAGGAAAGTCTCTCTGATGAAGGTACGTCTTAAGAAGAGATTAAAAGAGCTCTCAGACTCGGCTGACCTGATTTCCTCAGGCAGCTTGTTCTATGGCTTCGGGGCTCTGTCACCTCTATTTTTCTTTTTTCCCCGTTCCTCAGAACACCTCGGATCTCAGGCTACGTGGAGGCTTGTATTCCACTAAGAGGTCGGATCTATAGCTTGGAGAGAGGCCATGGAGTGCCTTACAATAGTATCTTAAAATCAATTCTAAGACCTACCCAGGAGCCGGTGCAAGGAGGCTGTAGGCCCATTTCTAGGAAAAGCCTGGAGGCTCAGCTCTGACCCATCTTGGATCAAGATTTTTTTTGGTTGAGGCAGGTAAGGGGCCGATGCAGGAGTCCAGGAATGAGAAGATAAAGGCCTTTTAAATGATCGAGGATAACCTTGATCATATATCAGAAATATTTCTAATATATCAGGCTCACTGGTAAATAATAGGCAGGTACTTCTGCAATAAAATAGAACAATAAAATGAAACACCATGTCTATGATATGTCGCAGGGGATGCATGTACAGACAGAATATAATCGGTCCCCAGAATTGACCCCTGAGGGACGCCGTACTCGACAAAAGAAAAGGAGGCACAGAACTTCCTGTTTGACAGGTATGAAGAGAATCATTTTAAAGCTAAATCATTATAATCCCAGAGCCTCAGTCTGTCTAACAGAATGTTTGACTGTATCTAAGACAGCGCAAAGGTCCAGAGCAACAAGGATCAGCAGCCATTAAAAGGTCATTCGTCATACTGAGAAGGAACCGTCTCTGTGCTTCTGTACAGGCCGAAAGCCAGACTGATTTGTGTTGTTTCCCGCAGATAAAAGCAATTGTTTGCACATATATTTTTCTACAATTTATGAGATAGCTCGGAGGTAGGTCAATAATTCTCAGGGAGGGTGTTTTATAAGACGAGAAGATGGAGAGAACGAAGTGTTTGTTGGTGGGGGATGGAGCTCGGTATCCATCCCCCACTGCCATTAGGGGTGACAGAAGCTCTGATGGACTCCACTTTATCATCCAGATGGTGTAAAAAACAGCCTCACTTTCAGCTGGGGCACAATGAGGTCAGGTTCACCAGCTTCCAGCTAAACATCCCTTTGGTTTGTTCCCTCAGGGTGTCTGTTTCTCCTCCTTTGTCCACCTTGTTGTTCTTTTTATTCGTCCATTTCTTTCTGTTTTGTTTCTGAGGTAGCTTCTTTTCCAATCAGAGCCGTTGCTTTTCTTCTCGGTCCTCTGTTGACTCGAGAGCCAAAGTAAACATCCCACTATCTCCTCATTCAATACCATCAACGCCGCTGTCCATTTTCCAAAAAGCTTATCTACATTTTCATTTGCTTAACGTTGCCGCCGCTGTGTTTGACAATGACACTCCATTTTTTCCTCTTCCAGTTGGCTTTGTGTTGCTTCTTTCTGCTCTGCGGATGTCAACAGTTTTTGCTCAATGACTAATCAGGTGACCTGATCATTGTCAACCTGTATTTATAACAGGGAGAGACATTTGGAACGTGCTCTCCTTTTCAAGGTCGCCCTGAAAAAGGAGAGCATGTCGTCCACTCCACAAATGATGCAGCGTCTCAGTGACTCTGTGAGCAGACCAGACTCACAGTTCTTTATTTTCTTATGATTTGATTGACTGATGCTTGTGCAAAACATGTATGATACTCTCCAACTTGTCTTTCGGTACATCCAAGTCATCCACATTACCGTGGCCCAGTTTATCTGCTAAAGGAGATAATGAAGCCCCTGTCCTCAGCATCTAAAAGCTCTTATTGTGGTTGCCATGGAGATGCATCCAGGTCACTCCGTTAGGAACCTATCCTTCACAAAACATGACTATTCTATCCCACCCTGTCTTTCATTTTCACTTCATGCTTATTCTACCTCAATATTACAGGTCCTTCAACAGGTTACCAACTCAACAGCGCCCCCTACAGGTTAAACACAGACTGCTCCACATCGCGTGTTATGCTTCTTCACCCCTTCCCTATCTTAACTCTCCTTTTTAAAACCTGCAGCTATTGATTATACATGACAGAGGGGAGTGCTCGTGCTTTAAATCTGTGCCTCTTGATTTTCTGTCAGCACACAGTTGAACTCTGAGCCGGTAACATGAAACGCTATCCCTCCTCCTCGGGCATTCTGGGTGTGAATGTTATGGAACTACAAGAGCATGAAAGACTATTCAAGAGTATATCATTGCTGTTCTGTAGCCGTTAAATATCTGCTGGCCATGGAAGTGCTTTTTTTTCTATGCCTTAATTCTGACACAGAACCTGCAGCTCTACAGAACACGTACAGGTTCTGTATCTGCTGACGCAAGTTGCTTTCAGCCGGCTATTATTGTACAATCCAAAGATTTACCTTCCAGGTTACCGCTAAGTAATTATTGTATTTCACTATCTGCTTCGCTCAGGTACGATAAAAACGGGGGGGGGAAACCCATTTAAACACTTTCTATATCTCATTTTATAGCCAGACGCCAGAAAACTGGCTGTAATCCAGGTCTGTATAATCTCAACGATACTAAACCGATATGTGATCCATAAGCAGAGCAGAGGCCCTGATGTGGTTATCTATAGGGAGGAAGGCTGCACTTATAGGAGGCAAAGCTCGTCAGATACAGGTGTGGTTCAAACACACTCACAAAGCATGACAGCATTAACAATTTGATATAATGAAAATACATTATTAATATCAATTAATTATGGTGAATATTAATTAAGAGGGAACTGTAATTACAGGAAGTTGTTTTATTAAATAATGTATTATTTTTTACTTGCTGGTTGTGTGTTGTTCAGAAAACATGGCTGTACCCACGTTTTTTATTCATTTTTAGAAATAATTTATTTGAACAAGAGGATGAGTGGGATGTTTTATAACCCGTCTACACTGAGGAGGAAACAGGATAAGTAACACTCCATTCACAAAACGGAACTACCTTTTTGTTAGCGAGTGTAAATTAACCAGGGAGGTTCACTCCACCTCCAGACCCAACGAGAAGTTATAATAAATGCAAAAGATTTGAGATAAATCCTGTTAACAAAATGTAAAATGGAGCAAGAATGTGCTTTGAGTCTCATAAAAGAAAGTTAGCAGAGAATCACAGTGTCCAGATGAAAGTGGAGCAGTGCCTGGTCAGCAGGATGCCGAGCGACAGTAGCATGTGATACTTCAATGTCTAACTCAAGTCTGCTTTGACACACGGTGAGGATAGATGCAGCAGCTGTGGCCTTTCGGATATGGGATGGCCTTTAACCACAAGGTTGCCCTCCTGTCCCGTGGGGGTACAGACTGACTGCCTGGTACAATTGCAAGGGACCGGGAATTAAACCATCAGGAAAGGATGAGCTGAATTGAGATGACAGGTGCACCGGTTCTGCCTCTTGAGGTTGCTCACTTTCCTTTTATCCAAAGACTTTTTCATGTGCATGTCTGACTTCAAGTCCTAACGTGTGCGCTGGTGTTCTTTCGCTGTGCTTGGTACAAGCACAGAGCAAAGTTGCATAGACTTTTTTGGCTATCAGATGATGGGTCAGAAATAGATATAAAAATAAATATAAAATTATAAAAATATTAAAAAATATAAAGAAAAAAATCTGATAAAACCTCAGTGAAAACAATAATGGCACTATTTTATTCATTTTTTTATGTTATTTTTTTATTGCTTTTGCTGTTCATGTGGTAACTAATATTATTACCATTATTTAAAGACAGACTGATTCCGAATATCAATTTTGCCAATATTCATTTCAGGCAGGAAAAATAAATATTATTCAAATTTAAATGCACTGGACTGGAAACTAATGTCACTTTCAAATCAATTATCTTTTCTAGTTTTTTAATTATATTCCTTTTTGTTGCGTGGAGGCATTTTTGCCTTTATTACAAACAAACAGTAAAAGACAATATTTGCATTCCTCCGAAATGCAGGTTTTTCATATTTAAGTGAGTTAGTTAACAAACCTGTGATTAGTAAAGACAAAATTATTATAATCTTCTGAATTCCCCTTTAAGGGGGAAGTCGCTCAAAATTGTCACACTGACTTAATTCACTATAATCCATGTCCAACACTTGCAGCAGAGAAAAACAAACATACAGCAAAGTGAGGGGAGAATACCTGCAAGATCCTTTGCTGGAATAATTAGTCTCATTAACCTAAATATGGAAATTGTGATTCAAAGGTTCACTCGTGCAGATATCAAAGACAAAGATTTCATCCCTGGGCCTCATCATTAGCATCCTGCAGGATGCATGTCCTGTATCATTTGCATAATGTGGAGTATTTCTGAAATATTATTAGAAAATACATATATGATATATTTAATGTTGTTTGAAGAAGCAACACGGAAGACAAATACCGTTCATGTAATTTAACCCAAAGGAACATACGACGTGACTTCATCGTCATCACTACATGTTTCTAATTCTTAAGGTCTGGACAGTTTTATTGTTTCTTTTCAGCATCAATTAAGACCTCAGGGACTTTTTTTTTTGGCTGTAACCAAGCAACTTCTGTTCATTTGTTTCATTTCCAGCGCAATTTCCAAGACAACGACAGAGATGTTGAAGACCGATTCCCCAACGTGAAGCTCAGTCTCGGCCCCTGCCAGGCTCCTCTGAGAGCCTTTGAGGATGCAGACGTCCGTTTACCTGGTCTGATGCACGTGGACCTGCCAGACACGGTTTTCCACTTGACAGTTCCACTATCTCTCTGCTATCTCCCCACACCAATTACCTCATTCATGGTGGAGTGTAGAGTTTGTACAGCAATCATCAGATCTCCCTCAGGTTCGGGCATTTTCCCTGCCTGATCATCAGAGACTGTGGCCGGTGAAAACCTCCGCTCCCAGTTTAATTGCATTTTCAGCAACAATATCTATGTGTATATATAATTGTATTGTATCTTTAACATTGTTATATACTTGTCTTCTACAGGTTGGATATGCCTTTTTAAAGGACACCTGTTATTGTCATTTTCCTTCAACTTCTCCTGTTGGCTGTTGTCAGGATTCATATCCACCTGGCTGTGTTTAGTACGCCATCATGTGTAGTACTTCGACAATCAATAACAATGTTGTTCATTGTAAAGCTTGCTCATAAGGACGTGTCTATGTATCTGTAAAGAAGGTTTCAAGTTCTCTAAGTCTCGCATTGCAATAGGCTCATATAAAGGAGACAAAAGACATAGTGAAGGTCACAAGCTGCACAAGAGCGTTGATTGTGTGTGAGGAGCAGATTGAGGAGGTAAAACAGGTGATGATGTGCTAGCCTTGAACTGTGCATGAGTGCAGTGGCTAACCTGAAGATGGACGTGCACCTACAAGGAGCCTGAGAGCGCCGGGCTCTGAAGGTTCCCACCTAGCTTAAGCCAATAGGAAAAGATGACCCATATATGAGAGTATATAATGTACTGTTGAACGAGGTTCGGGGTTCTTGGGGCTCAAGTTCTTTAGGGCTCGGGTTCTTGGAGTTCTTCTAGCTTTGTGCGAGCCTCAAGAAACCTCAGCTGAGCAGTATTCACTGCTGCTTTTATAATAAAACACCGTAAATGGAGAGAAGTTGTTTGTCTTCGTTTGGATTAACGAACGCGAGACTTTCAGGTTCTATTTTTTCTGCAATCGTCTCAATTTCTGTTCCAAAGCTGCTGTGAACACTTGAGGTGTTGCAGTTGCTTCCCCAGGTGAAGGAATGGGTCTCTGGCGTCGTTAAGACGGGTCTGCATGGAGACTTCCACTCGGGGGGGAAATTGTCTCTTGTTTCTCTACAAGGTTCTGCCTTCAGGTGTTTGGATCAAAAAGGACCTTGGCAATAGCTTGGCTGCCTTGTTTTTGCTTTCTCTCAACCTAATTGTCTCTTCTTCCTGTGTCTTCCTGTTCAGGCGGGTCGTCTCGGCTGAAAATACTGTTAGTGTTTCAACTGTCTCGTCTTCATTTGTTCCGTACAGCCAAGGCTTCAACGACTGAGCAGCACCTTCCAGTTGTGTTGTCAGTCATCGGTGGGCTATTTTTTTGTATTCAGAGGAGCAATATACTGGTTCTCAATAATATTCTGGTTTCTCTCCCTTCACTGACAGTGCAACTAAGTTGTTCAGCTAATAAAACAGGGTGTTGCTTACCAGTCTCTTCTTCCCGATGCCGCACCACTTTCCCTTCCAAAGGATTCCTGAGAGGTGCACTCACGTCAGACAAACCCGGGATGAACTTTGACAGGTGCTGCGCCACGCCCGTGCATCTCCGTGATGTCGTTTGTTGCATGTCCATTACCGCCCTGACCTTTTCCTGGCCTGGCTTCAGACCCTCCGCACTCAGGATGTGTCAAATATATTCTCATTGCAATCTTGCGCTTGTCTTTCCTCATCTTAAGATTGATGCTCCCAATTCTGTCAAGATGTTGTCTCAGCAGTTTTTTCGTGTTGTTACCGCAAACATCGTCCTTGACCTTCACAGCTCCTTCCAAGTCCTCCAAGGTCGGAGCGTTTCTGGAAAACCATCGGACTTTAACCGGAAGCCATTTGAATCGCTGTGATTTAAATGTTCATAACTGAGGACTCATCCACAACCCGTCCTTTGCATCCAACACTGAAGATGATTTACTGTTTGTTGCGCTCTCTTATTTTGTCACAATTTGTGTTTGTGTTTAAACCAGGCAGAGTTCCGCCGTCCTTTACGGTTCAAATTTGATTTAGTCTTTCAGTGCTAAAGGCACTTTACTGAGTGGGTGAATAACTGGAGCTGCAACTGGATCAATCTGAATGTGGACACATATTTTTATGCCCTCAGGATGTTTACTCTTCCCTGTCTGCAAGCATTTTATTGGTTCCATTTGCATGCAGGAATTTTCTCCTACGATAGCTAGAAAGTTGGATTATTATATGTCATGGAAGTCCAACTCATCCGTCTGAGCCCCAGCTGCAAGCCCCTTGTGGTGGGAGGACAGAATCAACTCGGAGCCGGGCTCCAATCTATATACAAGGAAAGTCATCTGAAAAGCAGTTAGCGACCTCGCAGCTCCAGGAGCTTTGGAAATGCAGCCGTGTGATAGTCAGAATCAGAGTGCAGCAGTTCTTCATGCCTCGCTGCGATGTCAGCCTCAGTCTTGGCTCACCGACGTTGGCGTAAAGAGATCCTATGGTGCCACGAGGTCTAGTCGGAGAGGCAGTTCTTGCACCGTAGCCTTTAGCTGAGCCTGTAGCGACACTTAATCCCACAGCTTCTGCTTCAGCTCGCTCCACTGACAACGCCCGTCTCCTGGGATAGTGGTCCGAACACATCCCGGTGATCTGATGATCCCAACTGCCAAATGCAAGGTGATCCATGGACGGCCGAGCCACAGCCGTGTATGAACACCGGATTTTTCCGGCTAGCGGAGCGTAAGGGGGCTATTCGTCAGCTTGAAAATGATTGATGATCTTGTGACAGATTAAATGTGCCTTTGTGAAAAAATATCTGGTATGTATGTCATACTTTTGCAGATATATCCAGACTTGAAATGAAGGGATTGATGTGCTTCAAACACATCACGAGGGGACAGTAGCCCCATCTGGTGCTCTCAGAGAAGGGCAACCATGCATCAGGTGATTCTGCAGGAGTTTGGTCCAAACTCCCGAGTTCTTCCCATATCCAGATGTGTTATTATTCCAGTAGCGGTGGGTAGTCTACCCTCCTTGGTGGAGGTCTGGGCTCAGCAGATGCACTTCCAGTTGAGGAATTAGCTTCATACCCAGATCCCACCAATTACATGGTGATAGTGCAAGGAAATACGCTTTGGTTTTCCTTTAATAGAAGAGAAATCTTTAACGTTGCATGTTGCTTGAAAGAAGTACATGTTATTGATAGTATTGGAGAAAATGATTCAGATTAAATATGTGCTTCTGAAGTAGAAGTAGTTAAGTGCCGCACTCAGTGAATTGAAGCTATTAACACAACAGCGACCTCTTGACTCGTTCAAGAGACTGTGTGACTGTGTTACCTCATGTCTAACAATATAGAAAACCCCCCTTTTAGAACCCCTTAACATCCTCTGTTTCTTTCACTCTGCCTCCCGGTGAGAAGGGGAAGGGGAGAGGCAATCAGTCAACTCCCAGGCACCTGTCCAGCCTCTGCTTAATTGAGATGGGATTCAATGACAGAGCATTAGGTTGCCTTGACATCCTTTGCTTGGTGGTAATTCTGTGGACCTCTCCAGGCAAGCTGGTCACGCTGTCGTGACCGCAGTCAGTCTCCCGACCACCGGAACAGCACACCCAACCTATGATGCATTATCAAATGAAAGACATCGCTCATGTCTGCTCAAATCAATCTCATTTAGAGATGTAATATGTGAGTCTGGTGGTGTGGGACAAGGGGGGAAACCTGCTCCGGCTCCAACTGAATTAGTTATGTACGTGTGCCCATTAAAGTTTAATGGTTATGGAAGCTATTATATGGACCTATGCTTCCTTTAGTCTGCTTTTATTGTCTACATGTGTCACCCTGCCCCGCAGCCAAAGGAGCACATTAAAGAGACATTACGGCATCAGGGACCGTCCTCCAAACGCCTCCTCGTCCATCCGTCTCGACGTGGTGAAACATGCAGCACGGAGAGCAGCGATTGTCTCTCACCGCGGAAATACAATTTCTTTAGATTCATTGCATCGAGCGGGACGGCCGCTTCTCCGACGCCAGGTGCTAACGCCAATAAGAAAAGCTTTATTGTCACTGCACAGCTATAATCAGTGTAATTGTTCTACTTACTATGCAAACAACAATTGCGTGCGGTTGACAGATTCCGGTCTCTCAAGGGTATCGGAGCTAGACTTTCGCCTCTGAAAGCAACGAGAACTTCTCTTTCCAAACGTGCAGGATTTCTGAACAAAGATTAAAATTACCCTAAGGCCCCCCTCACTGTCTGTGTTCGGAGACTGAGGAGGCATTTAGGGGCACTGGTGCTTTCTGAATGGCTGCATGCGGGGCCTTTGCTATCTCGGAGGATTACATGAATTCGAATTAGGTTTGCTGAAGATACCGCACAGTGAAGGAAGCTCACACAAGAAGTGTTTAGGCTCAGTGGGTTCCGTTTCAGTCCAGTGTGGTTTTAGCTAGTCAGCATGCAGTCTGGGGGAAAGACACAAAATACAAACTATTGCTTATATTCTATGTCTGTATTTTTTTCTTTAAAGGCTGATCAGAGGTCAGTTATGTTGAAGCCTGGCTTGGATGTGCATAGACATGAATATTTAAGAAAACTAGCAAGAAACACATCAATAGATTTTGCATTAATGACGTCATGTTTGATCAGGATTCTTTATTGTTGAAAGCTGCTTTCATTGTTTTTCTTAAAAAATACATCTTTTCTTTATTTACTGACCATCAGGAGCTGAACCCTGTTTCTATTTTCCTCCAACTTGCTGAAGGAATATCAAATTAAATGCACTACTTATTCATCCCTTCGCTCCTCAAATGAAAGACGGGACGGCTGATTCAAATGCCTCAAACATCTGACGGTATTAATGTTATGCTAATTCTGAAGGCTGTTGTTTGTCGTGCCGTTAAACTGTATTGGTTTACACAGGGAGTTGTTTTTTAATTCACATAAAATATATTAGAAGCACTTGTCATAATATTCAGTCTGTGCCACAGCATGCAAAATGACCGTGAAATAAACCTTTCTGAAACAAATAAAACACTATGGCCGATTGTAAAGGATTTATTACACGCTGTAATGTTATAGAGCAGCAGTTTTTTTATCTAGGGGAGCAAATAAACCAGCAGGTGTGCATCTAAAAGCCCTTCCGACATTACATCTGTCTGGTCACACATCTCATCAGATATTTGCCTTTTCCAAATAAATACTTTTTTTTTGCACGGTTGCCGTGGTAACCTCGCCCAGACGTGCACATGAACATGAAGTCTGTTTCTCTGTGTCCATCTCGTTAATATTTTCTGGTTTTATCGAGTGCTATGCCGGGGACAAAATAACTTTCCTGAAGTTTCCACTTTCTGTTCTGACAAATTCACAGTGATAACGAGACGCCGTTCGTCGTGTCAGCAGTTCTCCCGTTTCCAGTCTGTCTGACAACCTAAGTCAACAAGCTTAACTTGTCAAGTGCGCCGGACAAATATCGAGACGCTTGTCGACGTCTTCGTGACTGTTTCACATTTAGAATAATCATCCGGCTGATACTTTACATTTAGACAAACGTCCTGGCAGAAATGCAGGGTTTTATTAGATTATACTGAATAGTTTAGGTAACACGTCTCTGTGAAATTTGACACAAGATATGATGAAGTGCATGCTTAACTACACTCGGAGAATACATAACTTTTTGCTATCAAGCATATTCAACTCGAAAATCTGTCATTGTGATTTTTTTTTTTTTTTTTTTGGGGGGGGGGCTCTTTTTTT
>CAAKHC010002711.1:14986-38070 GCA_901007825.1 Macroramphosus scolopax | reverse complement strand
GGGGGGGGGGGGGGGGGGGGGGGGGGGGGGGGGGGGGGGGTTACGGGACGTCGGGAAGGAAACTATCGGAGAGGTGTGGGAGTGAGGTTGCCGGCTGGGGAACTCTCGCTCCATATTATGTTAATGTCTTTAAAATCCGCCGCCTCACATCAGCGGCGGTGGCGAGGGGTGGTCGAGATCTGACACATGAAAGTCCGGACTTGAAAGCGTGTAGATCCTACTGTGAGACACACACACGCGGGCTCACGCACACGCACACACACACACACACACACACCCACGGGAGCCGACAGCCAATGAGAGCGAGTGGACTGCGCAGCGTCACGTTAGCTCGTAGCACTGGCTAGCACTACCGCCGGCAAAGATAATAAGACTTTACTTCCGACTGGCACACGCCGCACAGTGTGCAAATAATTAGTTTAATTTCCGAGTACTTGTTTGAATAATTTAATTTTCCTTTTGTACTTATTTTGTTGCTCGTATTTCCGTTTAACATTGGACACAAGTCATGCCAGAAAACAGAAGTCAAGCAGGGATCAGTGAGCTGACCGTGGTGTTTCTGTCCCGGCCTGGACCTCCGTTCATTCTCTGTATTCCATTTCGGTCGTGCTGAGACAGGATCAAGATCCAATATTCTCCCGCCCTCCCTTCCCAACACCTCTTTCCTCTGCTTATAGGGGCTATTGTGAGACATGACAGGAGGCAGATGATTGAGCTCCTCCGGAGCGGAGTAGGCCTCACATTACCAGATGACAGATTAGAATCAGCGCTGGAGAGGCACAACAAGCCTCTCGGGGATTTGAAATACCTGTTGGAAAGAGGTGCAAGTCAACATTGAGTGTGTCCTAGAAGCGGAGCTGCATATTGGCCCAGTCGCCAGGGGGACTAATGGCTAATTCAAAGCTCGGTGGAAACACAGAGATGTTTTTCTGGATGGGAGATAGCGTCCTCTTCCTTTTGAAAAGTGAAGGAGGAGGATGGGTAGACGACTAAATGAGAAGTGCGTGGGCTATGAAAGATCCGGGCGCTCGGTGCATCACTGATACGGCAGGGCGAGCTGATATTTTGCCATATCGGAATGTTATTGTTCATCCGTACGTCTCCTGGTGAGAGACTTTGCATTGCTGCATTCACAATCGGTGAATGTGTGAGAGACGCCCACTTTATACCCAAAAATACGCACTTGTGTCACATTATCTTCGCTCATCAGAATTCATCCCTCGTCTTCAGTCATACAATCGCTCAGGTTTTCTAATAGAACCTCAGTGTGTCCTTTCCTCCTCCGTCTCTGTGAATGGATCAACGGGGGGGAAAAAAATCAATCAATGGAATCAATGCAAAAAAAGAAAGTTATTAGCGTGAAAGAACGGACACAATTAAAGAAGTTCCGGGAAACGCTCGGATGGGTTAAGCTGAATCTCTTAATGACACTCGATACGGAGGAGAAATGAATGAAAGAATTACAAGCAGAGAGTTCTGAAGATTCCCTTCCAGTCGGGCGTTACAGTGAACTACTTGAACTTATTAATAAGTATGAAAATGTTAAATACACATAATTTAAGACCCATATGATGAAAAATTCTCCACAGTATCTATATACGGTCTTGCGAGGGTCCGCTCAGCAGGCGTGACAGCAAAAATAATCAAGGAACAGTAGAGCTGGAGAACTATAGAGAGCCAGCTGATGTCTCCATTCAGAGGAAGGAGGAGAGGAGGAGGAGGAGAGATGAAGAAAGTGAGAAAGAAAGTAAATGTGTGCCGAGGAGGCTTCGGTGAGACGAAGTGGAGGAGTGGAGGAGTAAGAGGAGGAAATGAGGAAGAGAATAAGCTATTATGCATCTTTTATAATCAGATATCTTTTCTTCTTTGCAGTGGAGAACATTTCCACGAAGAAATGGAAGCTAAATCATCAGGACCACCTCAGATAAACGGCTGTAAAGATAATTTGCGCCCTTCGTTTTGTATTATTGTGTGATATTCCTTCAAGAAATCCAATATAATCTGAGTAAGTGTTCTTCTGTTAGCCCAATATTCCAGTCAGAGTATTGCTCTTCAATATCGATATTGTCCGCGGGGTTTCTACACTCGTAGGGAAGTCAAACGGGTATTTTCTACATCCAGAGCAGCGTCGTACGGAAGAGGAAAAGGGCCACTGTAAAAAAAACGAGGTTGTAATTCTGACTTTAATCTCTGACAGTAAAAAGTTTTTATTCTGAAAAATAAATTTCAGCACCCACTTTTTTTTCATCCCCTCATTGTCTTCTGTAGCGTTGCGTTCAGGAAGTGCTCAGAGAACTTTGTTTCGCAGCGTAACACAGATTATTTTTACGTCTAGAAATTCCAGATTTCAGAAAAGAACTTCAAAGACATCTGAAGATGATAACGAAGTACAAGTTCCCACACTAGCACTGATCTAGAAGGGAGGCTGGTTGCGTCATCATTTTCCAGCCCAGTTCTGTGCCAGTCCCGAGGTCCTGTGGGGCTCCATTACAGCCTGTACCAACTCGTCCTGCCCGGCCAGATACAAACATAATCCCTCCGCGGTAAACCAGAAGCTTGGGGCAGGGAGCTTGTTTAACATCTCGATTCCTCTTATTCCGCTGTGGGGAAAGCAGTTCTGGCAAGATCCTGCTCCAAGATCAACACGAGGTTGACAGCCATCTGGTCTACCGCGCTGAATATCCTCAAATGGCAAATAGCAGCCCACAGGCTGGGCTCTGTCTCCCAACGAACACACAGCGGAGGCAGGCTCCAACAATCAGTCAGGCAGGCCAACAGCCCCAGACCAAACTAGGGAGATTAGATCAAACAAACAATCCTGTGTGGTGGACGGTGGCACGTCTCTTTAAACAGAGACATGATGGTACCCTTTTATTTATAGCAGCATTTATCCGAGGGAGAAATTGGCTTGGTGAAGGCCAGGAGGCTCAGTCATCCAGGGGATCAGGGTTTGCGAGCCAGTCAAGGCTCCACGGATGGAAAGGAGCCGTGCATATGGGTACTATTATCTACCTCCTCTTTATAATTTATATGAGGACCCCTGTGAATCAGTTTTACCTCCACAGAAACATCTATTGTGATTGCCTGTCCTTCTTCTGGCAAATGTCACCGTCATGATAACACCTGGGAGGGTTCGCTGTGCTGTGATTACGACTGCCAGGCTGAGGCGGGTGGGAGGGCCAGCACCGAGTAATCTCACAGTAAAGACCAACCTCAGGGGGGTGATGACTTTTATACAGCAGTTAGCAGCTCGAGTGTTCCGCACAAAGAGCTGATGTAATCAGCGTCTTCGTAAAGTATTTCACAGGATCAATCCCCCGCTTGTGCCGCTGCTCTCGCTCGTTCTGGACGGGATTAGCTCAGCTGGCACAAAAAAAAAAGGATGTTTGACAACATTTGATTCGAAATGTGTTGACAGTTGTTTACTCATGCTGTCGCCGCCGGGAAGTTAGTTAAACCGAGTTAACTGTCTTCAGCATGAAATCACTATGAAATGATAACATGTGAAGTTTTCTTTGTACAGTAAATTTATGAGGAACCACATTTTACATTTTGCAGATACATTCAGTCCGAACATAAAGTAGAAGTGCACCGAGGGAGCGCAGACCTCCGGCAACGTCCATGTCATATCTGCTGAGAGTCACTAAATGTTTAATATTTTTTGTTCCATGTTATGAGACCAGCAGCTTGTGACCGGTCACATAAACCGGAGGAGCATCGGGAGTCTCGTTACTAAAACGAATCCGTGATGAAAACGATAGCAGGAAGACAGATTGGCGGAAATATCAGTCACGTGTTAATTGATTTAAGAGTAACATGACGGACATCGGAGAAGAGATCTAATCAGCTGGTCGGAATCAGGGTTCAACTTCAGTTTGAGGTTGCCATGGTGATGCTAACTGCTTACTAAGTGGGACAAAGATTCAGCGGAGACGCCTCTCCGACTCCGGTTTATCACTCAAAGACTTCTATGGCCTCAGATTATATCATGAGAGACAGGAGACGCCGCTTAATGAACGGATATGAATTGTCTTGGGTGTCAAATATTCTGGGAATTCTGGGAGTTAGTAAATTCAGCCTTCCTGGAATTTTCTGTTCTCAGGATCGAGTGTTTTGCTTTGATTGAACCAATGTGTGAAAGAAAACAAATTTGATGCTGTGTGATGAGGGAAATTTCAGGCAATGAGTTCAACCGAATTGTTTGAGAACGTTATGACACCTCCTGACACCCTAATTGACTTTCCATTCCTGGTAGATGGAAGCGAAACAGCTGCATGAATCCACCCTGTCGTCCGGATCCGTCTTGTCTTTGCGTCATCCTGTTAACATCCCAACAGAGCCGGTTGGAGACGTAGACTCCTCGGTGGAGGATATGAAATAACGTCTTTATTCTCTCAAAACATATTCAGTGTTCCATGTCAACCTTATTTCCAAGGTGTTGAACAAAAAGTGTCTGTGCACAAACCCGTTATGATGTAGTTTGTATACGGAGCTCAGCTCAGGATGGAATCGGGACATCACTATACAAGCATGTGTATTACTGCATGCGATTTCGGAAAGGCTGTTATTTGCTTAAGAAGCATTTGACATGTGAAACAGGCGAATCCTATGAGCTGTTTGCAAAAGCAGAACTGTGCAGCATGCAGATCTCAGCACCCCCAGAGCCTTTTGTAAACACTGTTTTCCAGGAATCTACTTGTCAAACATTAGCCGGCAGAGCAACTGAGGAATTCTCTTGTTTGGGGTCCGGGAAGTGTCATCCAGAGTTAAGAATATGTCTACAAAGAAGGTGGCTTCCTGCTTCCCCTTTACACCTCCACCCAATAAATCCATGCAACCTCCCTTTTGTTTTTTTTTGCAGACATTCTTCTTCTTCTGTCTTCCAGACTCAACCTCAACAGCCTCATGTCACTTTTTCTTTACTTGCACTCCTCAGGCGGAGGATCCTGCCCGTCTGGTTAGCTGTTCATCAATCAATCCTCTGCCTATTTAGCTAATTGTCGGCAATCGTGAGCTGCGTGTAATTCTCCCCTGGGCGTGATCCTTCAGCTGATCGATGGTATTGACGCGCAGAAGTCTCGACATGTGTTTAGCACAGTGCTGCGGAGGAGCCATGCAGAGCGCCGCTGATGGATGTTTGTCACGTTGATGAATATGGAACAATGCATCGGAGCGAGGCGACAGTCAACATTATTAAGAGCTGTTCGCTGCGCAACACTGTAGTCGTTATTTTATTAATTGCATTTTTTTCGGTAAAATGTAGGGGGAGATAAAGTACTGCGACGGAGAGATAGAATAAGACCAAGGAAGCAACCGCACAGCTTCAGACCTGAAGTCCAAGTCTGTGACAGCAGAGATGGCAGCGCCTGCACTGGGTGACAGACCCGATCCATTTGGCGCGTGCGAAGACACAAACACAAGCTGTCTAAAGGGAGTAAGGTAGACTTCAATCAGCTAAAAGGTGATAAAACATAATTAATTCAATCACCCACTCACTCTCTCTTCCCTCCTCCTGGGTCCTCGGAGAAAAAGGCAGCAGCAGCAGCGAGCTTGTTCTCTGCTGGGGATGAATTCACAGGAGCTAGTTAATGGGGAACTACATTCACAGTTTCTTAGTAAGACGGGTGCCTTTTCTTTCTTATTAATCCGGTTCAAAATAACAAGCTTTCATCAGATTCGGTGCTGTTTCACAAGGTGGCTCACAAAACGCCGCCGATGCCATTAAAAACACAAACTGCATATCAACCATTACCCGTGCATAAAGAGAAAAGACTTTACTTCTGCATCTTCACACTTCTACCTTTTAATTACCATCTGTAAGATATGGAAAAGGCAAGAAAAAGTAGGTGAGAGATAAAAGATTTTGTGCGTCAGGCTCATGGATTAGAGCAAACTATTAAGAACAACTAACCCAGTAGAGTTCAACAGCAGTAGAAAACCAATGAATGGTCCTCTGGTCCGGGTTAATACTCCTTTCTGATTGGCTGGCAGCTGTGCGTTAAAACATTGTAATACGCATGTAGTTCAGCTCAAGTTTAATCATCGTTCTAATAAATCCGACCTCAAGTTTACTCGTTATCAACTTGATGAACTCAAAACCAAGAAGGAGAACACTGGACCAAAGGCTATTCTGACTTCTCAGTCGATAAATTCAGAAAGAAATGGGGACAAAACGGCACAAGGGACTGACACTGACAGGAAAATAAGGATGTGAGTAAAACAATAAGGCAACAAAACAAAATCTGCACTTTATACGTAGACAATTACCACCTGTGTCTCCGCACCACAAGAAGAACTGTGACAGATAATGAACTCGTAGGTGTGTCCGCTTCGCCTCCACAACCAAACCATTTAATGAATGGTTGATCGCTCAACACGCGTTCAATAAAAACTGACCTTTAAAATGCTCATTAATTTACATCATGGGTGTTGTATTGTACTAGTTTTATCTAGGTGTGTGTAATAAAGTGGCATATTAGTACGTCTGTACTTATGCATGTATTGAGCTCGATACAACCTAGTGAGAGAAGGTCATTAGAGCGTCTCAGCGTCCTGTCTAATGGACCAACGGCACCCCAGTCCGTTCGTCAGGGTGAAGCAGGGCGTGATTACTCGACCGAGCCACATCTCCTCCAAAGAGACCGTGAGACAGAGGAACCGACTCCGACTGGGAGGGAGGGGTCGTAGCCTGTGAAACTGAGTTAGCATCAGATTTCTTGTCATGCTGGTGTGAAATATGCGGCGGGAAAAATTAGTTGTCTGTCTGTGAAGATCATGAAGGCCTGAAGGTAGAGATCAGAGTAGTGTGTGATTTGTGTTTCAACACCCAGCCTTGACGGGTATGAGTGAACCTGAGTAAGAGAGTCGATATTCATTTCATGCTGTACAGGCGGGGTATCCTGGGTGAACTGGTGAACCAGTGAAAGGAAGATCCTCTTCCCCAAGGCGCTCATCTCCCACTAAAGCAAGGTGTGAGGAGTGAGAATAGCTGTTGTAGGCAGGAGTCATGCTGCCCACTGTAGAAACCAGGCGGCTGCATCCTTTCCTCCATGACAACCGAGCCCTGTGCTCCGGGGAATGGCTGGTACCACCGGAGACGTTTTTTGTCCTGTTTGGTGTTACGTGACCGCAGTGAATCGTTGCCACTAGAGACTTTGTAGTACACAGAATCATGAACAAAACACAATTTCCTCATTGTAAAGAGACAGAGGATACAATGTTAAACTACAAGTTCACTAGATGAGTGCAAACCTCCACCAGGGCCAGTAGCCCCGTTCTATCATACTTGCAAAAGTATTATAGTTTTTTATACTGAAACGTGGCCAATTAAAGGTATTCTTTGATTACTGAATAAACAAGCCAGCATTTCCTGTTTTACTCTTCAAGCCTACAGGGGGGGGCAACACATCACCAGAAAGAAATGCTAACTTCCTTAGCATTAGCTAGAGGGTAAAACTCCCAGTTTACTAGTTCCTGTATCATCCCGTTTTTGTAGCGCTGTCGGGTGAGGAGTACTGGAGAGAAAGAGAGGAGAAGAGAGTTTGCCAGGGAGGAAATTTAAGCTTTAACATTTCCTTTTAACCATCAGTCCTATCAAATCCTGCACTGCTAAGATTTTTAAAACATCTGACAGACTCACCATACACACGAACCAAAGGAGTAAGAATGAAGCTAGCTGGTTAGCATGCTAACTTCTGTAGAATCTGTAGCACATATATAAATGCCATATAAATATATTTAGTTCATTTTTAGAGGTGCTGATCTAAAAAAAATTCCATGTAGCACATTTAATGCTAATACTGCTGTTTCTACGCTCCTGTGTAAACACTGAACTGTGCTAGCACATTAGCCAAAACAACATTACAGTGAGATAGTTAGTCAGGACCGTGAGTCCATCAAGTTTCGGATATTTACCCCTCAAGTGACTTGATAAAACAGCAGCTGAAAGAAAAACGCCGATATATGTTTTGGTGACTTTATCTAATCTCAGAAACGTCGGCTTCATCAAGATTCATTAAAACTGTTATTTTCTCTTTGAAATAAGAATTTATAAACCAATAAAGCACTACTGAGCAACTTGATGAAAAAGACACTGCGTGAAGGAAATGAATATTTAATTGAAGAGTAAACAGATTGATTTTATGTCACGAATGATTAAAACTTGATACGAGAGAACTCATGATTTATTCTTGACTGGCCTGACATAGATTTCTGTGGACCAGAAGAGTTTGCCGGCTTCTTTTTTGTGCAACTAAAATGATACGTGGACTTATTTTCAGCATCTTTTATCTCCAGCGGAAGCCGAACGGCAAACGACTCGCCCAATGTTTAACAATAAATTACGTTTGAGTAAAGTTTTCCTGCGTAAATACCCCCATCAGACATCGCAGTGAATACAACCCTTGTTTTATTTCGCCTGTTATGAGAATTCCTCCGCTGTAATAAACGGACATCAGGCATGTCACACCACTAAATTGTGCTTAAGAAGCATTTGAAGTTATGAGATGGATGTATTCTAAAGCCTGAACACAGTTCTTGTTCCTCCTTTGTGCACCAGTGGGTCGCCCATCATAAAAGAATTAGAAAAACCAAGAAAGAATCGGAGCATAATAGTTAGACAGACACACACAATGAGACTGAGAGCGAAGGGAAACACAGAGATGTGGATAATTACATTTCTACCTTTCTCTGGCAGTCGCATAGCCTTAATTCTCGTAATTAATTTCATTATTTTTGGCCCCGGCTGTTGAGTGCAGATTAGTTCTCTCTGAGTTGTGGGGATAAACACACGGTAATTGCTTATTACTCTCAGAGCCCGCATTAGATTGTACTAAAACCAATGAATTAGAAAATATCCAATCACCTTTAGCTAAAATTCTCAACTCGCTGCATGTTATTGTGGTCGCTTGTTTTCATTTGTGCAATACGTCTTCCACTGCGAGCTGGGCGGGGTGGAGCCGCGTATAAATGTATGCACAGACGCTGCACACTGGCATCATCCTCGTTCTTCTTTTCATTATAAGACCTTCTAAATTAGCTGTACAACATTTAGATCCTGTAGCTCAACAATAAGCATCTCTTTCCTCTGAACCACACAAATGCTTCCTCCGTTTTCTTTACCTGTATCATTTCTGGGAAGCACCCCTGGGAGACGTCCACTTCCAACCTGCTACACTACACTGAGCATTGGTGAGGCTTGGAGGTGTTTTGCTCAACAGGACCTCAGCGGTTGTCTTTTAAAAGACTTACGAGCAGCTTTAAGGAGAGATTTTACCCGCTGGATTTCATTCGTTCGCCTTCTGTCCAATAATGAGCTGGTGGGGAAAAGGGACTATTTTCGCCTGAAATCAATACAATCACTCAAGCTTGCCCCACACTGGAATATAATCAGGCTGATTTTGGGTCTGATTCACCCCTCTTGACAATCATTGGGGAGGCAGGTTAGAAACGATTATCTGCCCAAATTATCCTCATGGCTTTACAGACATCACTTTAATGTCACCAATTTAAAGTCTTTGATATTCATGAATGAAACCTTGAAGTAAGAAAGCAACAAAGATGGAATATTGGGCGGAATAGCCAATGAGAGCCAGCGGACTGGGAGGCATCACTAGCTTGAAGCAGCAGCTCGCACTAACCCCGTCTGACACGAATAATATAACTTGCACGACTTCGCAACCAGCCTATGACAGTCCGCCTCCATGTTCGTTTATATCTAAAGTCAGGGCTGATCATGTGACCTTCTGACAGATCCCAAGTCTCGTTAATGTCTCCGGAATCCTTCAGAATAAACTATTATTCCTGCGTCCCAGCCAGCATGTCCATGGGGGGCTCATGCCATGTTGTCCTCGGTTTATATGGAGTGCGCACATGGGACGATGAGTCCTTGATACGCTCCATACAGGCCCCTTAAGAGTGATGGTCTGGAGAAAGTTGCCCACTCGGAGCTCATCCAGCACAGGTGTTTGCTTTGATCATTTTAACTGGTGTTTTTTCTTGGTTGCCCGTCCCGGGACCCCGAGCTCAATCGAAGCCCACTTAACCCAGATAAAGAATATGTCTTCCACACTTGGACGTGTTGACCTGGATCTTTTAAGGGACCATCTGATATGTGCCGTCTCAAAAGTAGAATACCAAATACCTGCTAAATCTGTTCGGTCTGTGATCTCCCACAGTTTTTAGTGAGGGGGGGGGGGGGCGCTATTAGCTATGTGCAGGCGTCTGTCTGATGAATAATAAAGCAGATGAAATGGGTTCCATGTTGGCAGTTTGAAGGCTCTTTAGTGCAGGAAATGGCATTTTGATAAGAATTCGTCAGAGGAATCGGTGACTCATAGTTGTCCTCAACATCTTGTACTTCTATCCACCCAAACAAAGAGCCTTTGCCCAGGAGTGCACAAACGTCTCATCCTGACGTCTAACTGGAGTCGTGCGATCTGAGTGTCGGTGTGCAGTTACGTCCGCTCAAAGACAGCAGGCCTCTTCTCTGTCACCACCGGCAGAAATCTACCTGAGATGCGCATGATGTTATGAATAGATAATGACACCTGTAACAAGATCTCGACACGGACACTCCGTGTTCCATCAGACAGGATGAAAGGTTGACAAGGACTGAGCATCGAACTTTTAACAATGCCCCTTCTGTCTGAAAGCCAATTTTCCATGTGGTTTGGTGAGAGGGCAACGTAACAAGATATAGACGCTGGGGAAAAGGGGGATGAGGAAGACAATGAGCTAAAGAAACAGAGCGGCATCACTGCAGCGATGGAACAGGGGATATTTTCCTTGAATATCATTGTATAATTATATCACCTTAATTTGAATACGACCCGCTCTGCCTTACCCGTTTCTGCATCTCTTTACTGAAAACTGGGAACATTTTGTTCCAACCACCTGCAAGCTGACAGAGGTAATGAATACAGCGCCTGTTTCACCAAGACTACAAAGAAATTCTTCTTACTTACCATCGTAGCATCCTGGCATGCAGTGGGCTGTAGTTATTTGTACATTCTTGCCACTAGACCATACCTGAACTTGAAGAAGGCTTCATATGTTGACTGGTTGCGGATAACATGTTTGCTAGTTTAGATTTTCAGTTAACTAAAAGTCTGAAAATCCAGTTTACGCAATTGGACAAAAAAAATCCAATAATGTATGTTTAAAGGTTGTTTTTCTGCCCCCAAGTGGCCAAAAAAAAAAAAAAATCAATGAATTCAGCTTTTGAATAACAAATCAGGAATCATGAAAAGGACGTGTGTTGAAGAAGATTCTTGGTATTATCCACAGCATCCCTAATTAATGTGTATTCCTCCAATGTTTAATCTTATCATCACATAGCAAACGGGGACTCGGTACAGCTCCAGTCAGAAGTCGAACAGATCTGAATACTGAAAATAGGAGCATGGAACGAAGTGTAAGAACATCTCACCTTCTCCGCTTTCACCTTTTTTCTTGCTCTTCATGCTAATTAGCATGGACATTTTGATCTAAATCACTTGTGAGCCAACAGAATTAATTAATAACCATAGCATAGACTGCCCCCTTTGACGAAAAAGAAATCCTTGTCTTCTGATGGAGTGTAACCTGCCGAGGGGCATCGCACACATCAGCCCATTAACACAAACTGACTCAACTCGCAGATCAAATCCACATTCTCAATTTCTCGCTGTCAACTCCACATGCACGCACGAAACAGATACAGAGTGCAGCGCACGTCTGCAGAGATGCAGAGCGCTTTAAAGCCTGACTAAATTTCTTCTGAAGGACTGGAGGAGCTCTCCTGGGATGCAGCAGCCGGGCTCTGCCACTAAAGGTAATAGGGTCAGACAGCCGCGTATTAGCTGTGCATCATCTCCTTTGACACAGCCGCTGATCTCACCGCGCAGAGTACATACCTGTACCTGCGAGGCATATTTGCACTCACTGCAGAGAGGGAGTGGGGGTGTTGGGGTAAGTTTAGGCAGGGGGCAGCGAGCATAGCGGCTTTCCCTTCATCACTTCCCAGGTACAGTTCACGCCTCGCGGACCCTCGTGTACCGCTCTCGCCTTTAAAGGCATCCTAACTGTGACGGGTGGCAGGACTGGGTCATGCAAAAAATGCACCGGCGCAGTCGTACACACTCTCATCGCAGGCTACCCTCAAATATACTTCTCAGTCTTGTTTTTTTTGTTAGAGGGGGATAAATCCGGGGGAGACGGGAGTTCAAGCCATTCATTTCACAGGCACAAGAACACATGAGACGGGGAGAGCTGCCTCTCCCCAAGGCCCCTCATACGAACAAGACAAACACAAGGACTGTAATTAAAGATGTAACAAAAGCTCTGTCAGTTGCTCCTCTTCTCATCTCCACTGGCATGTCGCCTCGCATTACGCCACAAAGCTAAGTGTTGCGTACACAAGGCCGCCAGCTAAGGTTCAGCTGTCCTCAAATCCACTTGCCCCTTTCTGGGAGACAGCAGCACGCCGGATTCTGTGCTCTTTTGTTTCAAGCTTATGAATTCAGCGATGGAGATGGATAACGAAATTCTTCACCCTCACAAGTGACACATACTGCATTACTAGGTAGGCTGGGATCGGGGGTCTCACTCGAGAACATTTTGACAGCACACGCCGCCGTTGATGGACGCATGCTGGCCGCGCAGGGAAATGAACCTGTGAGCAGATTTGAGGTTGTTTTTTTTGCTACAATCAATTCTCAAAGCTGCTCTGGAGGCGGAAATAATCTCATTGATTACGGTAAAGCTCAGCGGACAAAGCCAAAGAATTGCAATGTTTCAGAGCAACACTCTGATCCAAACATCACTCGGGGATAACCTGTCACTTTTACGGTCAGGAGGAGAGCACTTAACTTTCAAATGAAGTAAAGTTTTGCGATATTTAACTTGTCGAGAGTTTGGAGCTCCGCCGAGGTCCATGATAGAACATCAAAATTAATTTCAATGTTAAATGGATACTCCCTTCAGCAGGTTCAGTGAAAATAAACCAGGTAGTTTTTGTGTAATCTTGCTAACAGACAAACAAACTGGGGGCAACGCACCACTTGGCAGAGGTGAATAAGAAGAGACTTGTCCAGTTTCTGCACTTCGGGCATTACCAACATTCAGGTGCTCTCACTTCCGTTTTTACCTTCCAAATAAAGACGTCTAGATAATCCGGCCGCACTACTGACAGCTTGTTTGATTGTTCAGTACGTTGCGTCGGATGTTGCAGAGATCTCAGGAACAGATGAGCACGGTATAATAACACTTCCTCACTCCTTAACTCATCAAATATGGATGCTTTGTCAGTAGCCCTGCGCTTCAAACTGCGATGCAGCAGGTGTCCTTCGGCGTCAAAGTCATACCGTCTTATGATGTGTGAATGCTGTGGTTGAGGGGATGCTGGTTTGACGTACATAGTGAGACACTGCTGATGAAGAGTCTGTATTTAATTATTTTTAAATGTACAGTAGATTTGATATCGTTTGCTGGTTACACTACAAGTTACAGTGGGCGTCACCTACAGCGAACGTGACACTACTCTGACACTAACCGATGTGCTGCTCCTAATATCTCATGTCAATCTGTCTTTCGGGCTTCAGCATCTCCACCAAATTTGAAGACGTTGAGTCGGTGAATGCGAAAGTGTCATCAGGCCTTTTTGCCCTTGAGGAATGAATTGTGGTTTAATTCTGCCGCAGATAATACCACAATCAGACCGGGATGTGTCGCATGCTCAAAGACTCTCTCATAGCTGCGGCAGCTGTGATGAAAATTAATTCTGACTGGTTCCTTTTCTTTTTCTTTATTTACTTTCGTCAATACCAAATATTTCTCCAGACGTACAGGATATTTTTTCTCAGTCATAAGTGAGGTATTAAAATTCCACCTTGCTCTCCGTGTCTGTCTATCAGCACACAGATTACTCTCTTTCTACAAATAAATGACGGCGATGTTCCTCAGATGCCTCCGGATTCCTGCGTCACAATGGGGCTGAGCAAAACATTTGAGTCATTACAGCTGTGAGACGAGGAAGAGTGCGGTTCAGTCTGTCGCAGTGTAGCGCTAATGGGAACATTAGCAGCTAGAACAACAAGTGACAGTTCGTTCTGAATGAAGGAACCGTTTAAATAAAGCCTTTGCTTTCGCTCTCAATCTCATTCTCTTGATGTCTGTGCACTGGCAGGATGCTCAACAACCGGTACAATGTCAATTGTGAATTTTGATATTTTAAACACGTTTTGATTGAAAACAAACAAACAGAGAGAAATCGCTCTTAAATAGAAAATCCTTTAGTCTGTAGAGAGCGACAACAGAGCTAAAAGAGAGTGAATATTTATCTTTATTCAACATGACTCCATCACTGTTGGATTTGGAAATAAACAAGTGATACCTAAAAGATTGGGCACTTAAAAGTTGGGTAACACAGTCTCTACCTTACCTGACCTACCTTACTTTAAAATAAACACCTTTCATCCGGGGGCACCTTGGATGCCCCCCTGATAGCTACTGTGTGCAGATGAATAAAAGCCAGTGGGAAAGTAAAGGTCCTTGGAGATGTGAGACCTTCTGGGATGAACAGGTGTTGCAAAGCTTTTATTTGCCAAGTGACCAAGGGAAACAATTATTCTCTTCCATACAATTTGACCAAGCGTGCTTTTAAAGACCTTGGATTGAGGTGAGGGGATGACTTCATAACTGTCCTGACTGTTGGTTGGCTGATCTGGTCTAATAAAAATGGTCTTTGGTTTTGGAGTCTCATGTCACGCCATGTAGTGTGTATCGACTTGTATTATAGACGTCCTGGAGCAGCAGTATGACAAGAAAGGTCTTAAACCGGCTGATACAAGACGGGAAAAGTCCTTAAAAGTGGCCATTTATACGCAATCCCATGAGATCGAGTTGAGTTCGCCGAGCTTGACAACCGCATCTTCGACAGTGTATTTCAAGTTGGACGCCCTCTGTAATCCCCAGTTCTTTACCTTCTTTTAGATTTCCCTTGTTTATGTAGCTGGGAGATAAAACAGAAAACGTCTTCACGCACAAAGCTTAAAAGAGAACCCCTGCTTCTCCACTGTGATAAGCCAGGTTCGTTTCAAGGTGGAGGCGGCCTGGCAGACGGTATTGTTTAAACCCCTGCTGAACTATTTCTTCCTGTGATCACTGGATCAGTGGAACTACAAACACACAGAAACCAACAAAGGAGACATTTATCCGGTGTGTGTGTTTGTCTCAGGTTAGATGTAGCTGCCTGCGCATACACCCCCCGCATGCCAACGGTGTAATGGAGCGCGCACACTCTTCTAATTGTTATTCTATTGACTCCGGGAAGTAGGACGGGGGTTTGGTTTCAGCCAAATCTGCTGATATGAGACGCGTGCACTTCGGATGGAGACGTTAACCACTGATATCGTATCCTTTAGTTAGTTTCTGTTAATTAAGTTAAAAAAGAGCTTCAGTCCTTTTCAACTGCTGCCACTGTGCAAGGTAGAATACTCTGGAACAGGATGTTGTTGCCCACTTAAATAAACATGATTTCTTTTCTTTCTGCTACGTTCTTTTTTGGCGGCTACATGTTAATAATTAACTCAGAATAAGATTACAGACAGAATGCATTCATAATTAAGGCATTTCATGTTCTGTGTGCATTTGCGTCTTGCATCAGTCACAACATACGTGCTCCTCCTTAATTCCTACTTCAAAAGTCACTTTAGTCTTTCATTTCCGATTCGGCAGCTCAGACAGGGTCGCGGGGAGAGAGCAGGGAGTAAGGGTTATGGGGAATGACAGAACAGGGAGGGGTAAATATCAGAATGAGGCATGCTCTTCCTGAGGTTTGCGGTCCTGCTGCTCCGAGGCCCCACGTCTCCTCGGCTCCTGTCATCTCATCAAGGCCAAGTCCCTGCCTATCCTCGCTGGAATACCGCATCAAACAGCCCGGGGAGCCTTTTATCCCAAACAGAATGCCACCTCTTGTCACAGCCGAGGCTCGGCAACAAGCCGAACACGGATGGCAAAGTTTAACACGGCGGAGTGAAAGTCAATACCCTGCCGAGTTGGCGTAGCTCAGACAGGAGAGGGGGGAAACGATGAAAAGGTCACAAGGAAAATGGAATCTTGAAAGAAACAGCTTGCCTGAGACAAGCAGGAAGCCAGATGATGCCAGCCAGCCAGTTAATGTCACGGTTAACTCCTTCGACCCCGTGCCAATTCTGATGTCTCACAATTAAGGGCAAACATCTTATTTTTGTCTACTCCACCAATTACTGTAAAGGTTGCTGCTTTTTGTGAAGTTGTGAACTTTGCTTGTGTGTACAAATTCTCCTTTTCACATGTGTATCCTCCTTCGACAAAGACGATACCTTCCACGTCTAATTTGCCTTTGTTTCGACCGGTAGCCAAAATCAGACATGAAAAGGTTTGACTGTGCACCCCAAAGACATGGAAGAGCTCTTTGTACTCGGGCTTGTTCTGCTCTATGCCATTTTTAATCTCAGGCAGAAGGAAGAGAGCTACTCCTCTTATCTTAGATGACATGGAGGCTTTGCTCCCTCTCTCTGGCGCTCTCTCATCTTGCTCTTGTGAAACGTAACCCTCTTTCATGCTCTCCTCTCTTGGTGGCTGTGGTGGCAAACTGAATGAAACTGGCTGAATTTTTGTTTAGAGTATTCCTTCTGAAGGCTGTTACATGATAAGTGAGGGTAAAGAAGGGCAGGCCACGAGCTGGGTATTATCACCGAGGGCTACATTTTTCATCAAGTACGCCACGCCGGACTGTTGGCATTATTTTTAATTGCCTTATTGGATGCAGAGAATTATTCAGAGCTTGTTTAACTTAGGAATGTTTATTCAGCGGAGGATTCGTCACATCGTTTGAATCATCACATATAACACTGGTGAATTCCTGTTCCCCCAGTTCAGCTGAAAAGGATCCCATACTTTGTAGGACGTGGTGAAGTCACGGGATCCAACAGATCCATCTTAGGCCATCGAAAAATCTCTGTACTTCTATTATTAGCCGACATGAATATATGCTCTTGCTCACTTAACCATTTGTAAAAATGTATAACCCTTTGATCCAACCAAAAAAACGTGTTTGATACGTTTTTCCCAATAGCAGTTAATTCCACTAGCAAACGTTAGCTAGCTAGCTGGATTGGTATCAGTTCACTGACTAGCTTACGCCTGTCAATCACAATAGATCCTCGCGCTTCGCTCTATTTTATCTGTACTACTTGTTCACCATTGCAAACCATTTTATTCAATAATTTTTTTGAATGAGAAAAATAGAGCGATCTAAGCTAGCTACGTGTAGGCAAGCGAAACTCATTAGCTCATTAGTTTAGCATCGTAGCAAACAGGATTATGTTTTTTCCTCATGAGAGATAGTTTAGGAATATTTTTATAGCTTAAATAACAGCCAATAGACTCAACTATGATGGCTCCCGCCATTTTTCTGTTCCAACAAACTTTGAATGGGTCAAAGTTGGTACACAAATCTAAAAGAAAGTCCATTGGAAGTAATGAATTGTCCATGTAATTTAGCGATTTCAACTGGTGATGTGACCAGGCCTTAATTGAAGGTTGTTCGGAGGATATGTAAGTCTACAACCATGAAATCAGATGGCCGGAACAGTCATGTAAACCTTGGCGGAGGTGCTTTGAGGTGACAGGAGATAAAGTCGCGGCCTTTATCAGTCTTAAGTGTAGGCGTACTTGATCTGATGTGTGAAAGCACCGTGTCCGTAAAACATCCCGCATACACCACGAAACCAAAGTCCAGCAACATGCAGAACATAACTGTATCCAATCTATTTCTACGGCAGATCCCGGCCTTTGTGAGGGGACCCTGGGGGACTTGTTTTCCAGACGTCTACCCCTATAACAGACTTTAAAAGCAGACAAAAAACCTTCCTATAAGCCCTATAGGTTCAATTTGTTCTGCCAATTATTATCCTCTGCTCTGCCACAGTGATGGAAGGTGGTATTCAATGAGCTTGAAAGCCCCTCTCTCTGAGCACCGCCCCGACAAAGAAGGAGTCCCTGTGTTTTTTTGGGGGGGTCGAGTCAAGCCTTTGCTGACAGATTGGCTGGGGCGCTAACCAGTCAGGTCTTCAAAGAGACAAAGACAGTGGGGAGGGCTGCGGAAGGAGGGGGGGCGAGTGGTGAAGAAGAATGACCTGCCAAATGAGAAAGAAGACATATTGAATGGGACAGAGTTGGAGAACGAAAAAAAACATATTGAACCGATTGAGAAAGTGCAACCTTTTGACCATCTGGATCAGCGGGTGAAAGCAGTCTCCATCTGTATTTTTAGAGCTGTACAAAACACCAAATTACTCTGTCAGGGAAATTAAGGGGAGTCAAGGGGCTGTCAAGTGGGAAAAAAAGAGAGCAGTCATCCCAATGGACTATGAATGGTGGTGAAAGTTTCCGAGCTCATGTCTGAAGAGGCATCACTTTATTTCAACTATAATTATAATATAGAAATAGTTCAGACGCTGTAATGAAAAAATACAAAACAAAGAACCTGAGCAGCCGTCTAGAACACTTCTTATCTCTGTGTAATATATTCTCATTTCTGTTTAAACATGGTTGAGTGCATATGATTTCACTTTCCCAGCCCTTCTTCTCCTGAGGAGAAATATGCTCAAGACTCAACCCTGAAAGCCTCTTTGTGCTGCATTAAATCCATGATTGTTTAAATGAAACACTGCTATTTTCCTGCTCAGTGCTAAACAAGGATCAGATCTCCGTGACCATGACTAATCTTCGACCGGGCTTCCCGTGTGTCTTGGCGAGCACTTAATTTTAAGGATCTTTTTCCCAATTTGGAAAACTAATTGCCTCTTCTCTGAATGGGCAAGCAGAGGAATATAATGCAGTTTAAACTTCATCTTTTATGCTCATAAATCCCTCTACAGAACCAGCCGTGTACAACACCAGCTCATTAAAATGCATTAGGGCAGGTTCTCCGGCGCGGAGGGGG
This sequence comes from Macroramphosus scolopax, assembly GCA_901007825.1. NCBI lineage: Eukaryota > Metazoa > Chordata > Actinopteri > Syngnathiformes > Centriscidae > Macroramphosus > Macroramphosus scolopax. Next base: position 19,103 of record CAAKHC010002711.1, on the reverse strand, counting down.
AGGTGTTTTTTTCCTCTCTTCCTCATGCTTTGCGTTTTCTACTTCGCTGGTCAGTGATCCAAGGACTTTTCTACCCCCGGCATTCTCCACACACACTCCCGTGTTTTCCCCCACCACACTGGGCATTCATCGCAGTGACTGTGACATGAAATAAGAGGCTTTTGTGGCGCATGCAGGCGGACTTCCCTCCACTGCTCACTCTCTACCATCTCATGTCTCTTTCTTCTAATTCATCTCTCGCCTGCCTGATTTCACTCAAGCTCTTAGATTTTTCCCCCCACTTCCTCTAATTTCTCCCCATCCTGTTGTCAATCTACCCCCCTATGACTCTTCCCACTCTCCTCCTCCTTCTCTCCCTCTTCCTCCACCTCTGCTCCGTCCACAGCCCCTTCACATCCCAAAGGTTTTAGATTGCCGTAGCCGGGGGAGGCTGTCCCACTGATTGTAAAGAGAGGGACAATTGGTCCTTTAGTCTGATTGGGTCCCAAGATAAGCAACACGAGGAGATAAGAGTGTGTGGACAGCTATGAGAGGCAGAAAGCAGCAGTGACGGAGCGGCGGCAGCAAAAGAGGATTATATATTTATATACAGTAGAGACGGGGAAACTTTACAGTGAGAGAGAGCGTGGACTCAAGGTGACTTTAGGAAAACTGATGCACTGCAGGCGGAGGCTTTCACAACTTTTACAAGGGAAACTGGGTGAGTGTGCAGGGAGAAGAAGAACAGAGAGGCAAGGAAAGAGCATTTTTCACCGAAGCAGGACTGAGAAAGAGGAATAAAGTTGAAAAGGAAAAAAAAGGTAAGGCATTGATTTTTGTTTGACTTCCTGCAATCCTGTTTTGAATGAAGAAATGCCAGTTAGACTTTAAAGGACGGAATCGTGCGGATGATTTAAGGGCGGCTGGGGATTTGACAGCTGTAACTGAACGCTGAGGGGAGAGACGTTGAGGGCTGAGATGAGTGAGACGCGATGTGGAGCTCTGTATCATTACTGCAGTGGATCGATCGCTGCTCTTTTTTTTTTTCTTTTAATTGATAGACGTGTTTGTAGAAGCTTAACTATTGCATGTCTGGCTGTCAAAAGTAGGTCAAGGTGAACACGGCACGTGTTTGGTGGCACATTGGAAAAACTTTGGTGAACATTTACTCAGACGCACTGCGTGGCTCCAATTCCCTGCACGTCTGCACTGTCGCTACTTCAAACAAATCATGCTGCAGGAGAGGAATGCCTATCTGCTTTTTACGGACTTCTGTTTGGCATTCAGACCTCATTGCTCAGCCTGAGCCAAGGTTCTACTCTCTCAAAATGAGGGCTTTTTTTCTATCAAACCCATTAAGCTATCGCCTGTCTTGTAAGCTCAGGCTGACAAATAAGAAGTGAGATTGGCAAGTGTGCTCTCGCTGGAGCCGAAAAGACTTTTCTTGCCATTATCGGAGCCGGCGAGAGGCAGGGAAGGATCCTGTGAAAGATGAGCACTGTGCGCGGGCCTCAATATTAACGATACCTTTCAGGTTTTTATGATGGTGCTTGTGATTGGGAAACCATAAAAAAAAAAACATTCCAGCACAGGAAGTGGTCTCACAGAGAGGTGGATTTCCAGCAGCAGCCACAAGGTGGATAAATACTGAGCCACCAATCCCTATCCACAAATCCAAAATTCAAACGGGAGCTCGAGTTGGGTTTTAATTTGAATGGATCGGTCCCCAAGTCGCCGCTTTTTTGATTTGCGACGGAGTGACACTGATTGCAAACTTTTCCAGATGACGCTTATGCATGGTGACATCATCTCCATGCACCAGCGCCTGGGATGAATGCCAGTTTGTGTGATTTAATTTGCCCATAAATGACAAGGCTCTTTTTATGACTTTCACTGAGCGATAAATGAACTAAATGTGCAGTGGGGAGAGGGAGGAGAGGGGAAGGAGTCGCGAAGCCGGCTCAGAGGAGCAAGGAATGGGAGAGTAAAGAGAGAAAATTATATAGTAACACACGTAAAACCGATTGGGTAGATGGAGAAGGAATAACAAAGGAATACATTTTAAATGTATTATTATTGTAAGGTGAGAAACTTAGCATCAGCAGGTTGAAAACTTCTGAAGCTCAGCCAGCGTACCGAGGCAAACAGTGAGGGATGAGTAATTAAAATCACCTTACAGTAAACCAGCCGCGGGGATCGAGGCACTCGACACGGCGCAGCGGTGGCAGAGCACAGAGCTTCAGAGGCCGAAGCCCGGGGAGCTCCTCACAATTAGAGAGTGCGGTAGAGGCAGGTTCAAAGCCTGCCCCATGCCTCTCTGTCCTGGGGGGGTGCAGGGTTAAAGGAATGAGGACGAATAGAGGGTAGCGCTGACACACACACACACACACACACACACACAGAGGCATGCTGTGCATCCACAGAGATCTCATATTCATACCCAAACACAAACAACTGTGTGATCTTGAGAGAGTTTGGCCAGAATACAAACCTCCCTTAGCCCGAGTCGGTCTTTGAAGGCTGCCGTCTCTCCCTGTGAGCGGGCCGAGGGAGCCGGGTCCCGGCTGCAGGCCGTGGCAGCAGGGCCTTTTGAAACCGGGAGAACAGGTCATTTTATCTTGACTTTACACACAAGTACAAACTACACCGGAGGCCTTACTGCGGGAACAGTCTGCTTATTAAAAGTTACTGCAGCAGTTGGAATTTAATTACGCATAAATGTGTGAATAAACATTAGCATTCAATCATAAATAACCTTGCCTCATTGTGAAATGGGGTCTGTCACACTCAGCGCTCCAGCCAGGAAGCGAAATTAGATTTGTGGTTACGAAAACCAAACATTTTGAAATCGCTCGGCTTATGTCGCTCGGCTTATTGAAAGACTCTCATACCGAGGCTTGTGAACCTACGGGGAAAAAAAAAAAAAGAGCATCCATGCAGCCTCTGCCTGGGTCAGAGATATGCAGAGCCTTCGCGGTGGCATCTTCCTCCACCATGCCAAATCAATTGTGGTTAACAAATTGGCCGTGACGTTTTGCCCAGCCGGGGTGGGTGGATCCCTTTTTCATGGATCCACCCAGTTTTAAAGGCCCTTTTCCACAGTCTGGGAGGCCTCCTTTTAGAGCCGAGGTGAGTGGAGCACAGACATGGCCACTGTGAAATCAACACTTAATAATGCTCTTCACAGTACTTAAACAGGGCGAAGTGAACCACACACTGAGTTGACCTTTGGTCGCCTCCATCAGTGGATCAGGAATTTTTTAAATTGAAGGTCTTAATGAGTTTTTTTTTGATAGTATGAGAGCTGCATCCAACAATAGATTTCATTACCACTCAGTCGATTTGAAGATGTAATTTAAAGCTCGCTCTGTAATGAATCGTGATGTCTTCAAAAGGCTTGCTTGTTCCACGAACTCAAAAATAAGACCGCACATTGATAAGATATTATCTCACGATTCCATTGATACCCGGTCGGGTTCCTTTCTTGGGGCGCCTGCATTCAGCAGCAACACTGATCTCAGCAGGTGGAGTTTGTCACTCAGTTGTTTTGCAGCGGTTGTTTGTTGGTGCGCTGAAGTCCGTCGTCGTTAACGGAGCAGCAGGTGGACTCGCAAGAAGATGTTACAACAATAAGACCCATCATTTTGTCACACCAGCTGCTCTCCCTGACAATCACCGTCTCCTTCGCTGTAACTTGATTTCCATCCTCCCACTCAACAAACACCTTTTCTCTTCCATACAAACATTTGATGACCATTTTGACTTAAGTTCATTTGAAAAACAAATTCCAGATAACGACTGTAAATTGTGCTTTTTTTTTTTTGTTTGAATATAAAAGGCAGATTTTTCGAGAATGTGTCAGCCCTGTGGGAAAATACCTCTTCGCCTTAACTCTCGCAAAGCTTTTTCATATGATCGCTCCTCCACCCTCCACCTCACTCCTCATCCCCTTTCCTCCGCCTGTGGGGCAAATGCCATCTGCTTCTTCTTTAAACAAGTGAACTGCCGTCAGATTAGCAGGCGAGAGTTGTGTGAAATGTTTTGCCAGCACAATTAGGTAGCATCCCACTTCATTAGGCACGACAAAATGGAGCAAAATGCTCGGGTGCAAGCTGTGACCTTTGAGGGGAGGAGCTAA
>CAAKHC010002711.1:0-14955 GCA_901007825.1 Macroramphosus scolopax | reverse complement strand
GCGAGTGGGGCAAACTTCACTTCATAATGGCAACCAGGCGGTTTGAATTGACTGAAAAGAGGGGATCAGGGAGGCCAAGTGTCAGCCGTCCTGCCAAGCGGCCCTCGCAGTCTCTGCAAAGGACTCCCAGAAGCACACACACACACATACCCATGCACACACACACACACCCATGCACACACACACACACACTCAGCCCTGCCTCCTGCTGACAATGCAGCCACGCCCCCCACCCTTCCGTGCCTTTTGTGTCTCTTCAACAATGATTAACTGAGTTATGCAACTCAGGGAGTCTACAGCAGCACAATGCACTCTCTCTTACAAAGCATAATGGAGTCAACCCATGAGTCAAACAGTCCGTCTTTCTTCCTTGTTTCTTTTTTAATCAACCCCAAACTTTCCCCCTGCCAACAGCCTCTTTTCTTGTCCCCGTCCCCCCCTCGCGCTGCTTTCTCTCTGCCTTTAGACCATAAATCTGCGTATTCCCCCCCCCCCAGCTCATTAATGCAGGCAGAGCAGGCAGATGCGTCCGTCCTCTTGATACATAAAAACAAGATGCAGATGGGAAGAGGCAGGGTAGGTGCCATGCGCTGCATGCGAAAAGGTATTGATTAGCAACAATCGATACGTAACCTTAAAAAAGCATCTCCTGCAAGACATCTGCGGAATAGACCTCGCTGATTCTAAAGATTCCTATGATGTTTCTATCCAAGAGAGGAGTGCAGAGGGAGATATTTAGGGGAACAAAATCCGACATCTAGGAAATACCATCAGGGTGAAATATAAACAGACTAACGAGCACTGAAGGGAACTTATGGAATACAGTGTGAGTAGAGCCGGGCAGCGGTTGGTGGCAGAAACACTACCAGCTCAGAACATCACACCTCCAGGCCTTTTTGGAGGAGGTGTTCTTGACAGGAAGAAGAACATTGAAAGAAAGGAAAGTGTGGTTTTTTTCATTGATGGGAAATGTCTGATGGTAAGAGGGAAACTTTGGAGTTGGTGGTATCAGGGTGTTATAACCCGTTTTCTCCTCTTTTTGAAAGCAAGGTTATTACGCCTACCTTAACCAAGGAGATCATTTGGTACCACATGACTATACCTTGACTCTATGGTGTTAAAGAGGCAAGGTCATGAGTAACTACCTGGCTTCTGCAGGACAGGTTTTTAACAGTTCTATAACTCAACCCTGCGACTGTCACTCAGAGTAGCTGTCAATCTCGATGTTTTTATAGCATCAAATAACTAATACAAAAACAAACTTAGTCTGTCACACATTCAAGGGGGTCATTTTTCTGCTATCTTAGGGTGCTTCAATTCTTTTTGGTTTGCACCATCCGTTAACATTAAGGAGGCGCTATCGTTCTCCATTCCTTAACCAGCCACCAGGTGGCAGTCAAGCTCCCCTGAATGTTTCTACCGCAGTAAAAGTAGCTCAAACAAATGTACAAACATCGTAAACAAATATTCTTGGTGGCTGAATCATATACGACTTGTATTTTACTCCGTCTTGGTTGGATATTAAGGTGGAGGTGACAGGAAATCGGGGAGAGAAGAGGGGGAATGAAATGCAACAAGAGGGCAATCATCTGGAACGCAGCTTTCACAGTGTATTGCACGAGTCTTAACCACTCTTTAGAATTTTTAAAAGTCATGTACCGAGGCCTTTTCAATGTCTGCCCAGTGTACGAAATCTCATCAGCACTGAATATATTGAGTTTCTGGAGCGATCGCCGTTGTTCTCGTCATGTTGCTGAGCAGCGACTATCTTAACAAATAAGACAATTAAGCATTAACAGAGAGGATGTCAAGAGGCGCTGCCTTTTCCCAGGCGGCCATTGTAGATATTAATTTCCTCTTAATGAATTTCCTGGTTAAACAAAAGGTTTAATAAATTAATTTAAAATGACAGAACCACAGTCAGCCTTCAGCGCATTTTGTATTTTTGAACTTTCCATTCAGGCACACACAAACAGCCCACCGAGAATCAACACAAGCTCAATAGTAGAGGTATAATCGATTGTGTGTCATGGTCAGGCTTTCAACACAGACCGGGGCTCAGGATACAAAGGAAAGGGATGACTTTGTCTCAGACAACATAGATTTGAGACTCATCTGTCCTCTTCTCTTTTCATGTCCAGGGAACCAACAGAAACAAAACAGAGGAGGACTACAAGCACCTGCACTTGAGAAGAAGGTCAACAAAAGCGGAGAAAAAGCCTTTTCAACCACTACTTTCTGCTGCACAATGGGAGCCCGATTGCATCTTCCGGCGGTTGCCAACACCTTGCTCCCTGTGGCCTTCTTCATTTTGACCCTTCTGCCTCATAGCCTTCAAGGTAATCCTGCAGAGGAGGAAAACACAAGCAGCTCGCCACTGCTCCAGAGGGTGAAGCGAGGCTGGGTGTGGAATCAGTTTTTTGTCCTGGAGGAGTACACCGGACTGGAACCACTTTATATCGGAAAGGTCAGTGTTTAACACATCCGCACTGTAGGAGCACACACACATGCATGCATGCACACACTTTAAGGTGTAACCTGGAAGAATGTAAAGCGTGGCGGCTTCTTCCTCCCACCTGGGTGCCCCCCAGGTGGAGAGGTGCCCCAGTGTAGGTGTTGCAACAAGATTTCAACTCCGACTTTCAAACAGTGAAACCTGAGAGATCTGTATGGGGAGTTCAGCAGCCTGCAGGTCAACTGCTGCTTGGCCGGAGTGAAACTCATGAATGCAAAACAGGAGATCATGGGTGGCCTTCAACAACTGAAAAGAAAAAAGAGAATCCCAATTTCATTCCTGAATGCGGTGCATCCGTACTCAGACATCCCTTCTTCTGCCCACTTTGAACCGGCGCCAGACAGCAGCGATTGAGGTAATTGACTCGAACCGAGGCTTCAGTCAGTCAACTCCATCCCACGGAGGTGTACGGCACGTCTGCAGCACAGCTGACATCTGAAAAGAGCAGGCAGGAGCTGCTCACAAAGGAGCACTTTGATCGCTCAGTCACTAAAGTGAATTGAACATTTGATCAATAGTTGTAAGGTCCGTCATCATCGATGGGAGAGACAGAACAATCTTGCAAACTGCAAAGGAAATTGCCTTTACGTCACGAAAAAAAGAGTGAAGCTTTGTCAGCGCTGTGACATGTTCAGGCTGCCATTGAGACAATGGACAGCTTGAAATATAAAACATCCTGTGGAATCATGTGATTGATCAGTGGTGTCAGCAGGCGTTTAATGTTGAAGTTAATCTAATGAATTACATTAAAATCGAGAGATTAATGAGGATTGACGCGTGGTTCGTTAACGCCGCGGCGACAGATGCTGCTCAGATTTCAAAATCGCAACGTTTGTCTTACTCAAAACCAGCACACACACACACACAACAGAGGCTGTGCAGTGATTTGGGATGCGATGAGGGGAAGTATTGGGGAAATATTCTACAGGCCACTCTTTGGAAAGTCACAATGGTTTGTGTACAAAGTTGATTTGTGTGTCCTCACTTTCCTCTTATTGTTCCACTTAGTGCTTCTTTGTTGATTCTTTTTATTCCGCCCACCCCTCATCTTTCCTCCAAACCAGACAGCCACTCTGGAGAAGATTTACTGTAGCCTTCTTACTTTTGTTTTTTTTTTCCTTTCCTCATCCCAACCTGCCTTGCATCTCCTTTTGTTGAGGCACGGCTCAGACTTAGTATTCAAAGCCGACGAGATGCTGGAGGTTTACGCTTTCGGCCGGCACCGAGACCAAGTAGGTAATTGATAGCCTGAGTGTCAAACACCATCCTTTTATAGGCTCTGGTGGGAAGGAAAGATCAGTGGAGAAGAAGGCGGATAAGTTGGAGGAAGAGGCACCCGCCTGAGATATATCACCGCAAGACACGGGGCTGAAACCTTCAATGGGGTGTTGATTAAAAAATCTATTCTGGGCTGAGCTGGGCTGAGCTGGGCTGCGTGGCGCTGTTGCGGGAGAGAGTGCAGGTGTGCCAGTTGTCCGAAGAGATAGGAAATGCTTTATTGTCTGCTGCTCGGGAATGATAGTCATTGTGAAGATTGAGGCTGAACCACCACCAAAATAACAGAATCGAGTGGTGAAGCATGAAACTTTCTAAAAACCTTAGCATGGTCATTTCACTTAGTCACCTCAGGCATCAGAAGGAGGCGAGTATCTTGAAAAGGTGTGTGTTGTTGCTCCAGTGTTTTGTCAGAGCCGTGGTGTGTGCTCGCTGTGCACGCCTGTTGATTATAGAGATAGAAGACAGAAATCAATGGGGGCATTTAATTCTGCTCGGTGTGTGTGATGGCTGTAAGTACTCATCATACGCAGAGACCCTCCACAGGGTAAGGAGTGATTTCACTTCAACAGGCTGGCATTTGCACTTAAAGGCCAAAACATGCTCTTGATTGCGATGCACTGTTGCCAAGGGCAACAAACGATGGGCTGTGGTTACATGTTGTGGTTCCAGCTATAGTATTAAAAGGTACATGTGTTGGGTCAAATTCCACATTAAAGGTCATGTGACGTACGTGTTTGTGACACCACTGAAACCGCCACTCGTTTGCCAGGCCCCTGTATTTTTACAGTTACGGTAATACTTGTAACCAAGACACAATGTTTCCCTCAGAAATGTACCGCAGGAAAGGCACATTTCCTTTGTTTGGGAATTTTCTGACATGTAAACATCTCCACAGCTCCACTCAGACATGGATAAAGGGGACGGCTCCATTAAGTACATCCTGACGGGCGAAGGTGCGGGCACCACCTTCACTATTGACGACAGCACCGGGGACATCCACGCCATCCAGCGGCTGGATCGGGAGGTGAAGTCCCAGTATGCTCTCCGCGCTCAGGCCCGCAACCGCCTGACGGACAGACCTCTGGAACCTGAGTCAGAGTTCATTGTCAAGATCCAGGACATCAACGACAATGAGCCGAGGTTTCTGGACGGACCCTACCAGGCGTCTGTCCCTGAGATGTCCAAAATAGGTAAAAGGCAGGAAGTAGAAAAAATAAAGCCGACAGATGGTTGCAGAAAGAAACCATAATGTTGCCTCTTCTATCTGATGTGTTAAGGGAGCGGCTGTTGTGAGTTTTATAGCCCCGATGAACAAAGTACATAATAACCCTGCAGAGTTGAGTCATCGTTGTGGCTCGGTCTTACTAGCCGGTCTCCATCTGTTTCATTAACTATACATAAACCCACTTGTGTGGTTACTTTGAAGTAAATAAGCACAGTTAACTCCTCGAGCTTCTCCAGCCGCACAAAAAACATTTGGATTCATGTAAGCATTTTCCTTTAGCAACCTCATCCAACTCTTGCTTCTGTGTCTCGACAGGAACATCTGTGATCCAGCTAACCGCTACTGATGCCGACGACCCCACGTACGGTAACAGTGCTCGCGTGCTCTACAGCATTCTGGAGGGCCAACCTTACTTCTCAGTCGACGCCAAGACCGGTACGGCTGCAAAACTGAACACTCCCTTCACCAGACACTTTAGCTTTTTTATAATATGTTGTAAGATGATCTGTTAAAGTGGACAAACAGACACTTAGGCTGAGAGTTTTAATTCTCGTCTCCAACACTGTATCACACTCTAATTGTGGCGCAGTCTGATTATAGCAGTCCACACATTAAGCCCCTGCGTCTGCCACACACCTCCGAATGTGGGAGGCTCAGCATGGATCCTGTTGTTGCTACGAGACGAACCAACACTTATGTGAAACGCGGCGCCCTTTTGTTGCAACTCCTGCACCTGACGGAGAAAAATGTCAGTTATCTTGACAAATATTAGAAGGAAATAAACCTTTCAGCCCCCTCGAACTGTGGAGGTCCAAGAAGCCGTAATTGTTTCAATCTTCTGAACTGGAAATCTCATTATTGTAATTATTACAAGCAAAGAAACACTTTTAGTTGAATGGTCAAGATTGATAATATTAAAACTTTAGTTATAACGAGCCTGTCCTACATTAAAGTGGCTTTACAAGAGAACAAATATATCAAGGTGATTAGTCAGAATTGCCAAGTAAAGTTTACCGGTAATGTTTTCCTGCTACATTTGTGCTTACAACATATGCTTCAACATGAAGTTAAGAGGAGCAAATATAAAAGCCGAACCATAAGGTAATTAAAGTACAAGTACTAAGAAACAGACAAGTACTGGGGTCAGATATACAGGGGGAAAAAAGTACACTATCTTTAAGAATATGATAATTTTGTTTATGTTTATGTGACCTGGCTAAGAAGGACTGAACCACACACATAGCATTCAAGAATTTATCAATTTAAACTTTCCCTTTCTAAAAACAGCAGTATAAAAATAAACCCTAGCAAGACAACAGTAGTGGTCTATTTCTAAGAAAAATAGAAATGCAACACATATATTTGGTACAACACCAAAACTGTCGCTACTTCAAAACATCAAAAATATACTCACAACCAAATAACCATTTGTAATAAAAGAAAATCATGAACTCACTCTCAGTGTTCGGTTGGTAGGTACACACACACCTGGGACCACATGCTGATAGTCTTCTCCCCTAGATATAACAAGACAATATCAATAGTATTTTACCAAGATATTCAGCATATAACATCATACATTCAATTCACTAGTGTACTTTATCTCCGACACTTACGCTGCTTAGTACTGCTCTCTTGGTTGGGATAGTATAACCTAGCAATTTCTCAACTAATTAGCAATTAGCAGCGTACCTCTTGCGCTCTACAGGAGCCACCCAATCATACTCAGTCTAAAGCGATCACACGTGATCTCGCGATCACACGTGATCTCTACATTTCGCGCGATCTCCACCTGAGCCTCTCTTAAAGGGCCAGCGTCACCCCAGCGTCAAGCATCTACCAGAGAACCACCAACACAGCAAAACGACACAAACACTGTGCCCCATGTTCACCCTACATGTTCACCCTACATATAAAAAAGTATTTGATTTGTTCTTCCTTTGTCCATTTTACAACCCCTTCCACTACCTTTCATGACATTTTGACAGGTATATTTTGCGTAATTCTGGTCACAGACAGACAAACAGCACAGAAACAATAAGGAGTTAACAAACCAAAGAGGCAACAGATAGCAGGAACAGTGATGCTAAAAATAAAACAAGTAAATAAACCAAACGAGTGAAAGTTATCTTTGGTTCTAGTCAGCATCATGCCAGTGTGCTCGAGAGGAAATTATGTTGTTTGTGTGTGTGTGTGTGTGTGTGTGTGTGTGTGTGTGTGTGTGTGTGTGTGTGTGTGTGTGTGTGTGTCTCTGTCTGCTTTGCTCCAGATTACTTTATTGTTTACTTCTGACTACAAAAGCTGTTGTGTGCTTTGTGCCCGACGAGCTGGAGTAATGGATTTGATTTATCATCATCTACACACTGCAGACATTAAACAAGCAAGAGACTGTAGATTCACAGTCAACAACGAACGTTTGGCCCCGAATGTTGGCCCCGAATCCTCTCAGTCCTCTAATGGCACATTTGGCCCTGAACGGAGGTGTCGACTCAGGTGAACTCTCACCCATGTCGAGCTCTGGCTCGGTGTAATGAGCCGTAACTGAGCCAGAAATGGCCAGATCAAACCCACATCCTCAAGGGTCAAAGGTCCCTGCTCCTGCTATCCTCATATTGAAGTGCCCTCCAGAAAGATACTTGCACTGAGGTCTAAAAAGAAAATTCAAAACATGATGTTCCATAAATGTTTTCTTTTATAACTTCCGTCCACTTGAGCACATCCCCCTCCCTAAAGCACAAACACACACACACAAATACATCAAATTCTCTTTGCATCTGCACAATCTCAAGTAGGAAAGGATGTTATTTTTACCACGAACACTTGCGTTTATATCTCATTGTCTGAGCAACCCTGTGATTACACTAAATTACCACTGACAGAGTAGAACAGGCTGGCCGGTCCCATTATACAACACTCATGCAGCCTCTTTTCTGCTCCATTGGACGCCTGTCCACTGGGCGCTGCTGCTGCTGACCTTTAATTCACCTCCGGTTCCCTTGATGTCTCTCCTCAGGCGTGGTCCGCGTCTCTCTGGCGGACATGGATCGGGAGACGAGGGAGAACTACACTGTGGTCATTCAGGCCAAGGACATGGGCGGCCAGCTGGGAGGGCTGGCCGGCACCACCACGGTCAACATCACGCTCAGTGACGTCAACGACAACCCGCCCATGTTTGACCAGAGTAAGAAACTTCTCTCCCTGTTTGACTTTACTCTTTAAATGTTCTCTCTCAGTGACGGCGCTCAGATTGTAACCACAGAAAAGTGCAATGGTATCGATACTGATTCCTGGAATGCATTAAATGCCAGGTGTTACAGTTGAATGGCGTGTTTGTAATGTTCTGAAGCAAAACATGTTATTTTAGGCATTCAGCACTAACAGCTTGAAGAAAAAACATTCCTAAGTTCTGTGAGAATCATCCTGGTTGTCCTTGGCAGGCGAAAAAATTACAAATACTGAAACTTATTTGTACAATCAGCGCTTACTTTCATTACACTATTGTTAAAAAAAATTAGTAAAAGAAGTACTAGAAGGAGTTAAAAGGACCATGCATGTACAGTGAACGCCGTGCTATGAGTCATACCCAGGAGAGCTGCCTGCATGCCAACACTTGTGGTTGAAACTCACCACAAACCTCAAATCAGAGCCTTCCAATGACCCTGAAGATCGTTCTGATTTCCAAAACAACACGCTGTTCTGTTACTGGATTCACTCGTCTTGTTATGACTTGTGGTTTTCTGTGCGTAACAGCAAGTATCAGGAGGGCAGCATGCATGCAATAAACTGTGGCATCTGAAGGCCATGTGTGAAGGCTTGTATTCAAAGTGGCACACGCACTGTTAGAGTTTCATGGCTCCCACCACATGAACCAGATCTCCTAGTCAGGCCACTTCATTTCTTGGGTTGATTCAGCCTTTAGCCTTTCTGTCCTTCTCCCTCTGCCCACTTCAGCCCACCAGTCCCTGGCCATTTACCCCCTGGCCTTTCGCCCTCCCTTCCCCTCAGCCACCAGTCACCCCTCGCTGTCTCTTTGATTATCCCCATTTCTGTTCCTCTCATTACCGTCTTCCTAAGGTCAAGGGTTGTCTAGCTGTCCACGGTCATCTCGGCCTGGCCGACGGGTGGCTTCACTTCAAGACAAAGAAAACACCCGCACCCACCACCCACTTCCACTTTCATCACTAGTCCCCCAGCAATTAGCGCCATCACTTCGATGGAACTTTGATCGGTTGTGAAGAGCTTCAGGGATTCCCCTCTGTCAAGCACAATGTGCAGGCATTTCAATTTGGACCGCTGGGAGCGCCACAAATTGGGCAGCTGTCACCTCTGCTTTGAGGTTAAACGGTAGATGAAATTCAAGCTGACCCAAGAGACAGTATATAACCCAGTTGTCAAGCGTTTATGGAGTCATTTATTCTGGTCTGCAACGGGATTTGATTTGGAGAGGACGGTGGTGGAGGTGATGGTGGAGGTTTGGCTCCCTCTAGAGGAAACAAGAGAGAGACAAATGCTGATATTGAATCACTCATGTTCATTTATTTCTTCAGGGTTGTACCAGATGAGCATCCCGGAGTCGGCGTCCGTGGATTCAGTCGTGGGTCGAATCTGGGCGAAAGACAGGGACACCGGCGCCAATGCCGAGATGAAGTACAGCATCATCGACGGAGATGGAAGAGACACCTTTGATATCAGCACCGACCCCACCAACCTTTTTGGCATCATCACAGTGAAAAAGGTATACATGCATATCTTTCACCAACAGGTCCAGATTATAGATCCATAAGTCAGGAAACAAGAAGTCTCCTGTGTCATAATCAGAGAACTCCCAAAACATCTCACAGTTTAATTTTGCCTTGAGAGGATTAAACATGATGAACCTTATCAGGTGCTGCCTAAAGCCCCTTTTCTCATCACAGCTTATTGGGATGACATGGTGTCTCATCCCGATCCACATGGCACCGTGTCACATCTGTATGTGTCCGTTAACTCTAATTTCAAAGCCCGTCTCGTCTTTATGACAATTGCAGAGCAACTGCTCCGACCACCGGCGAGTGGAGCATGCAGACTCTTTCCTGAACCATAATTTCTTTGTGTCGTGCTGCAGTCTGCGTCACAACCTATCAAACCACATCAACCTCCCTCTAACGCTAAAAGCCGAGTGTGTCTTATAGTGACGTTAATGTGTTAACATTAGTTATTCCGTAGACCCATGCATCTCACACGGATGCCAAAGGATGCCTTGTTCATCCGTATAAAACCAAGGGGAGAGAGAAAGTGTTCTTATTATAGATGGAGGGATGAGATAGTGTTGGAGGCACCCAGACTATCCAGAACACTGTGTGACATGATGTGACAGCAGAACAAGAGATTGTAGAAGGAAAGACCTCTGAACCCTATGACCCTGAAGATCTTCTCTTAACTGCAGCTAAATACATCAGGAGTTCATTAAGAACTGAAACTATGAGCTGTATAACGGCTTCATTAGTATCTATATGTTCTCTTTCTCTACCAGCCGCTGGACTTTGAAGGCAAGCCCAGTTACACTTTGAAGGTGGAGGGCGCCAACACCCACCTGGACCCGGCGTTCCGACACCGAGGGCCCTTCAAGGACGTCACCATCGTGCACGTGAGCGTGGAGGACGTGGATGAGCCCCCGCTGTTCGATTTGCCGGCGTACTACATCGATATTTCAGAGGACGCCGAGATCGGGACGATGGTGAAGACGTTGTCGGCGAGGGATCCGGATGCGGCCAACAACACTGTGAGGTGAGGAAACCTACAGCAAGAATCACTTTTGAATCTAAAATTGTTGTTTATTGCATTGATAACTCCTTGAGAAATGAAAAGTATTTTACATTTAATATAGAAATTCAAATTATCACCTGAAAACGTCAAAAAAGTCTGGAAATATTTCCAAAAGTATCAGAAACATGCCAGATTTTTCCATAAATATCAGTTTCATATTTCCTTGAGAAATTAATAAAAATGTAGAAAATAAATGCCATATCTCTAAATTGTTCAGGGGGTCAGGATCTTCCCCAAAAATGTTCCTTGGCAGATGTTCCACTTCTCCATCAGGCTTGTAAAATCTGTAGTTTTTGTTTAGTCCTGTAAACAGACAAACAGACAACCTGATTCAACTGCGTGGCTTTGATCTTTGGCGAGGTTACAACATCAATACCTCAGAAGACGATAGTGTATAATTACTGGGGGATCAACCCAGCTGTAATGTTGCCTGATCGCCAGCAGGGGGCGGCATCACATCATGACGTCTCATCGCAGGCTGCAGCTGCTGGCTCGAATAATGTGACTGATTCAACATTTATCAACATTCGTGTTTGACGGCTCCACAGTGGGCGGGCTGATTTGAACGCAGATGAGGATGAGGAGGGCGAACGTCATGTCATCATCAAACAACAGAGACAACGTGGCGGACTTTGACTTGTTTCAGTTTTTTAGAAAGTATGTTTTGTGCTGTAATAGGACAGATGTTGCGTGCTGGGTTGGTCCAGGCTGCACCTCTCATATACTAATTAGACAAAAAGGCTTTAATTAGGCTATTAATCATCCGGAGGAATCATCGACTGCAGCAGCAAACGAAGGTTTCACACGGCACAAGCTGCACGCCAGCCCAGCTGTGCCTTGTACAACCACAATTATGGATAAAAGTAGTGTCAGGGAAATGCTGATGATGTCACATAGTGGATGTCTGTCTCCTGCTGAATGTGACGGTGTGTTCTCGGCGTGACTTTACGATGGGATCCTTACAACCCAGACAGGGAGAGGTTCCCTGCGGCCATCATGCCTCTCCTGTGGCGGCACAGGAAGGTGACGGTTGCAACGCAGATCGGCCGGTAGATTAAGATGAGATCTCTCCCTGCAATGACAGCATCACTGCAGGCGTTTTTCTTCTCCTGTCCGTCTTTTTTCGACCCTCCCTTGCAGACACGACCCTGAGATAGTTGATCTTTGGGCGTCTCAGCAGAGAAACTCCATATCTGGAGAAACCAGTGCTTCCTAACCACTTTTACTTGTGATGCCTTCCTGTGATAGGACGCAATCTGGGCCGGGTCATTTAGAGTGTTTTTGATTTACAGTAAGTATGTAGATCTGCAGAAGAAAGACCTCAAACATGTCCATGTAATTCACCTTCCCATGATTTAAAATGATGATCGTTAATAGAATCCTCTGCAGAGCCCCTGAGGGTCTCCGCTGACGACCACCGCTCTCTCACTCCCAAAGCGAGGGTGAGAAATCAGAGCAGTGATGCAGCTACAGCTTCCGATCTGAATATCATGTTTCCCTGAAACCTCCAGAGCCGGTCGGTGCATCTGAGAGGGAGACTTCAGGAAATAAGGGCGGTTTGTAGCGTGAGTAAAGTTCGAGCAGCTGAGAGCTGAGTAATCAGTTCAGGGTGACAGCAAAGAGGCTGAGGACAGATACTGCTGCCGCGGCAACAACAACATCAGATGACAGATAACGACAACAAGCAGCAGGTGACCTTCAGTCAGTCTCATTTCCATTTTACATCTTTTCCGTCTTTTTAGCGACAGCGGCATGACTGGCAGATATATCGGAACCCACACGGGCAGGCCGACCCCACACACACTATTTTTCACCTGCTATTTCACACATGGACACACACGCACGCACACACACACACACCCTCATCGCTATTAATAGAGATACTTCAGGGAGATCTTTGCGTGCCGTGGAAGTGCCAGTCACGACTGTTCCCCGTCGGCTGAGTCCGAAGCACACACACTGTAAAGAACCCTTCAGACGAGAACACACACACACACACACACACACAGAAGAAGAGGCTTTAAAGTCACTCTGGCTGTTATATAATCAATATATCGGATGCTCACAAAACACATGAACAATGAAAGACTGCAGGTATGTGGACGAACACTATAAACATGCATGAAGTCGCATCCAGAAAATATCAGGTTGTTTTGTGCAGTTGAATCAGGTTATTTTGGTGCAATTAACGAATCCGAACACGTCTTCAGTCCAAACACAGCTGCACCGTCGAGAGGAAGCTGCTCTCTCATTTTTCTTTTATCACAATTTCATTCTGGAGCGGCTTGTTTACAGTGTGAATGTGATCCGACCTCAGTTTGACACAAACAGCAAGCGGGAATCTGCACGTTTGATCCAAATGGCTCCTGTAGTCGAGGTGCACTTTGCATGCTGTGATGCAGACGAGTGTCAGCAGCTGGTAGCAGCCGGAGGAATGAAATCCAGGTCCGACCCGGACGGCCGTCCAAGCAGTTTGTCATCCCGATATTGGAGCGGACAGGATGCTCTCCGCACCGACACAACAACAAATGAATTATAGGCCTGCAGACATCCTCGCAGGTGCTGTCAAATACGTCTTTCAACGTCCCGACCGGATTGAGTGATTCTTTCTTCTCCTTTCTTTTTTGAAGCGGATGAGCTTGCAGATGCGTTTACATTTAATTCCATTTATTGCATCACATGATGACAGAAGTTATCTCAGGACACTGAATAATAGATTTAAATTTACAGCTAGCACCCAGACTAATGTATATATATGTTCAGTATAAAGAGTGCATGAAGTCAAGCTGTGATTTATCTCCTCGGAATAGTTTGTTTACCTAAAAGTGGTCGTTTATTTTGCACAACTTCTCTCCCCTCATGTTTAATAGATGAGCTGAGATAAGGTCGCCGGAGTCCCGCACACATTAAAGATATTCTATGTGATCTTCTTCTGATTACTAACAGAATAACTAATGTAATATTCTCACGCTCACCGAGCCTCCAGTTGAACCGTCTGGAGCCGCCGCCGCCGCCGCCGCCTTTAAAAACCTTTTGACTAGAAAACTGTTGAAAAAATGGCGTTTAAGTCTCCCGGAAGAAAAAACATCCTGTCTTTGTGCAAACAGTGATGAGACGGAAAGATTTAACTCTTTGGAAATGACTGTAAATCAACGAGTTCCTACTAATTAATAGACTCATTGACACCTCATCGGCAGTCGGACTTGATTTGCCGATCAGCTGGAACCACTTTGAGATGAGAGTTTGCTCTCCATCTCTGTCTCTCCTCCTCCTCCTCCTCCTCTTCCTCCCGTGTGTGTCAGCCTGTTGTTGCATGTCTCTCAGAGGAGCGTTTTACAAAATGGCCCACGGTGGCAGGAAATGAGCCAAGGTGGCACGCTGCAGGTCTGTGTATCCCCCCAGCATCTGTTTGGCAGAGCAGGCAGATACTCTGATTAAGCTTCATCTGAAGCCTCTTCTTCTTATTGTGCCTTCAGATCCTGCTCGCCTGACGCCTTATCGCACCGACACACGCATGCTGCCGACGCGGGATCCTGCACATGCCGCCTCCTCAGATAGGATTACATATTTTACTCAAAGGGATCCTTCATGCTGTCATTTTCTGTCGTCAGGTATTCCATCGAGAGGTCCAGTGACCCGGAGAAGTACTTCTACATCGATATCACTTCCGGGTCGCTGATGACGGTGCGTTCGCTGGACCGAGAGAAGGTCGGCTGGCACAACGTCACCATCCTCGCCATGGAGATGAGTACGTGACAAACCTGCTTCCTCTTTTGTTTCTGGGATTAAAGCCTCACTGACAGTGCAGTGGGGATGTTTTCTAGTTAGGGATCAGAAGGTAAACGTCTTCAGGATTGGAGATTTGTGCCGTTAGTTTCCCATAAGAAGTTCAGACGGGTGAATGTACCAGTGATTTTCCCAGAAGCTCCTGCAGAGTTATGTAACGCAGAGTTAAGTGACACCCTGCAGATCTGCACGCCCACTAAAGTCACCTTCACCCCCCCCTCTTTGTTTTGCAGATATACCTGAAGGTAGATTGTAATTGGACTGATGACTAATCAAATCATATCCAGCATGGTGGCTCATTATTGGGGAGAGAGAGAGGGGGGGGGGGGGGGGGGGGGGAAGAGGG
>CAAKHC010002710.1:6310-18693 GCA_901007825.1 Macroramphosus scolopax | reverse complement strand
ACCAGCAGAATCTCATCAGAGATAAGAAAGCCTGAGAGCGCTGAAGTGACCGCTCACCTTCAAGCACGCTTAAAAACCAGCCGCGATCCAATAAATAAAGATGTCAGTGACTGAGCGTTTCATTATCTCTCGGGTTGGGCGACTCCTGAATTGAAGGTCACCTGCATTCAAACCGTTCTATTGGACGATGTTACATCCAGCCGGACTGGACGGGAGCCAACCCTGAAGCTGTGCTGACATGGAAGATGCTGAACGCACACTCAGCATAAACAGATTAACTTCATAGCGCAGAGTTCTCCCAGTTTGTGGCTGTGAGGGGTCTGCAGGTCCTCAGACCCTGTGATGACCCACTGCTGCTGGTTTTCAACTTTAGATTGGTGCATTATCAGAACACACGTCCTTCTGGAGAGGATGATGTTCACACACATCATCTGTGGAAGCCGTGAAGGAAATCCCAACACTTTAGGTGCTTTCCTTTTTTGAACTGAACATTAATTTGTTGTTTGTCTGGTTCGATCCTCTCCTGTAGGTAATTTCATAGGATGATTAAAGTAAGTTCAGTTCTCACAATCCTCCCTTCTGAAGGCCACCCTGGCACGGTGGCCCAGTGGTTACCTGGGTCCGGACCATCCCAGGTCCTGCAGGTTTGGAATCTGAACGTTCTCCTCGTGGGTCTGCGTCCGGTCGTCTGGTTTCCTCCAACCATCAAACGGAGTTCCTCCTTCCATCTAAATCTTCTGCTTCAATTATCAGAATCTCAGTGTTGATGATCAACCCGACATCTAGAAGTGAACCCCGTCCTGTGTCTCCGTCCTGGACACCTCCAGTTACATCACAGTTCCGGTCTGCCAGATGGTTCCGACTGCACAACACCTGGTCATCCACCTTCATCCCATCCTCCCTGAATCCTTGTTCATCCGCAGGAAAACACTAGTGAATACCACATAATATTACTATACTGTTGCATTTGATAGTATCAGATATAGCTAGGTGTACCTAATAAAATGGCCATTCATTGTATGAATGTGTAAAATGAAACAGCAGGAAACCTGCAGAAGCAAATGAGAAGGAACAAATGTGAAACACACATCGTCATGCTGTATGATTGGACTCGTGCACACACGCCGAACCGAACAATGTTCATGTCACAAAAAACAAGAAGACAAAACAAACATAATCCAGTTTAAATATATCACTAGGATTTTCTTTTAATTCATCCTCTCAATGAAAACAGATACTGACGGTTATACTTAGTGCACTATTCTACTCCATTGTCCTGTATCGTGGACTCGGAGCTGGACAGAGGGACCGTCGGTACACCAGCTGGCAGTCTGAGCTGGAAGTCCTGCCTGATGGGAAGTGAAAGGTAAAGTGCATGAAGTGAATAACAGCTGCTGCCCAGCGGACTGCATGTTCAAAATATCTAAAGTGGCCCTTCTTCAAAATGGGTCACTAATAGGACTTTTCTTCTGCTGATAGGTTGCTTGAAGGCGGATCTCGACTCGTGTCTTCCAGCCATGATTTGACCTGACCTGGTGCATTGAGAGCAGACGCACGGTGAGCAGCACACGTCAGGCTTCAGTACGGCCGTGCAGCTCTGCGGATGTCAGTCCGACAGCCAGGTCGCCACTCTGAGCTCAGAAACTCCAAACAGGGTTCAATCAAGGGGCACCCGGACATCGTAGGTACTTCAAGATGCTTCACCTCTCGTCTTCTTAAGATAAGACGCTTGTCTTAAGAAGACCCTTAGACTTGGTTGGACATATGAAGACATGTCCCTCTCATCCAAGTGGCTTGCGTTGGATAAGAACTCTAACCCTCGGTTGAAGAAACTCTCAAGACATTTTTTTGTGCATCTCCACATAACAATTGTGATTAGCAAGTTTCATGTCTCTAAGTCAATCACAGTGCCAGTAATAATAAAGGTGGCGCTATTCAGTCAGGCCATGTTGAACACTTGTACCACGACCATAAAATACATTATTTTTCACCAGGCCGGACGAATCTGCTAGTTTCCATGACTCTTTGAGCACGTTTAGGACGTCAAAAACACGACTGATTGCGGAGAACAATAATTCCTAGAAATCCAATAGGGCCTTCGTACTGCTGTGCTTGGGCCCGAATTACAGGTCCCAGTTTACTTCATAGTCAAACAGTTTGCTGGAAAACCGGAGAGACGAAAGCAGATTATAGTTACAGTTAGAGAGGTTTTTGAAAGAGGGAGGAGAATTCATAATAAACCACAGATGCAATCTGATTGAATTTTCATTTTGTTCTCACTTCTGTGAACACGTTGAGGGTCACTCAGAGGTCGTAACCGGGCTAAACAGATTAGCCATCTGTGACAGAACTGGTGAGGCAATTATCATCATAATAAAAGGGCTGTAAGCGCATTATCTCTATCTTTAACATGAGAGCCGGGACGCCGGTCTGCTGGTATACATGTAAACATTATTATGGATCCAAATAAACAAGAATTGAACTTTTTCACAGCAGATATATGGACTCTCTCGGAGCAAGAGATGCATATAAACAAGATTAATTATGGCTGCATTCAGTTTATCTGAGCCTGGCTCTGGTGCTGTGCATGCTCACTCACTGATACGGTTTACCAGGACGAATAATGGAATGGAGCCATTGTTAATGTCGGTGAGTGCGTCTCCTGTTGTCGGGAAAAAAGGGACAACTAACAAAACTCACAGCAATTATAAGAGATTACCTGTTCAATTACAGTTATTTTTAAACAGATGAATCCAAATACTGAAACTACACTAGTTCTCCTCTGCAGTGGAGGAAGTGGAAGGTTTATGAATTAGAAAACCCAGTCTGAATATTTTTAGCCCCATCTGACTTCCTTCAGAGTGCCAAAGCTTGTCTGCTGGACATGTTTCTGTCTCTCTGGGAATACGGCGGCGTCACGCAGACAGACTGGCTCATCTGATGTTCAGCGAGCAGGACAACAAAACGCTGAGCTGGATATTTGCCGCCAAGAAACAAATCACTGTGACTGGTCCTCTCTTTGTCACTTTGCAATTTAATCAGGATCAACATGAAATTAAGGATCAAGTCAGCCTCGACACGACTGCACAATGTGGGAGCATTTTAGGCTGAGGAGGATGCAGATTATCAACAAGATGAAATAATAATGATGCGGCCGCCTCTGGATTCTCTGAGGACACAAGTCTGCTTTTATTACTGCGATGTCAGTTAACCTTAAGTGCAATTAATTTTGTGGTGGATCAAACCTACAACTTCAATTTTCACCTGTCTGGAGCTGTTAGCAGGGTCCCATAGCAAGACAAGTGAGCAGATACGCAACACATCTGGCTGACGCTGTCCAATCCCTTCACTGTTCCTGCCCACGTCTCTGCAAAGACCCAGGCTCGTTGTTAAAAAACATGCCCTGGATTTATGACTTTTCCTGTTAGTCACTTTGCACCTGATCTATTCTACACACTCGTCACAAGCTTGTCCTGAATGGGTGTGAAATGGTCTGGAAAGGGGTTATCAGAACGGCATTGTGAAAGCTGATTTTACACAGTGTAAAGGATCTATAAGGAAAGTTAGTGATCTATAGGGATCTATATTATAAAGAGCATTCAGCTTTGCAGGCCCCATTTCATACGTGCATGATAAATCTTAGATTATGACACGTTAGGACCCAAATCCAGTTGATTTGATATGTTTTGTCATGAGGTGTGTGAATCAAGCATAAAGAAAAGGCGGGTGCTTTGGCAAGCATGTAGACATGAAGCTGAACATGCTGCTGCTGCTGCTGCTGCTGCTCTCAATCAGAAAGTGTATGAAAAACATGATAACTACACATTATGTTGCTCATTGATTTAATTTTATGTAAAATATATGTTTCCCCGCAGGGGACCCCCTGGACCCCCTGGAGGAGCCCTGGGTTCTTTGATTACAGCTGGTCTCTGGTGATCTCACTAAGACTCTGCTACAAGCCTGTTGTAGCATTTTGCAGCATGATGACACAAGCAGTGATGTAAGTGTACTAAGTGATATTCATTCTCTGCATGCAGAAATAATGAGACATTGACAGCCCCATTGCAGCGCTGAAGTAGACATGGCGATGCACCTCCAGTTAAATCGTGTCATTGCTAAAGTGCGCCCTCAAGTGGCAAATACGAGGAACATGCAGCTCTTCAACCTACTTTCTAACTCTGTACATGCAGATCACAGTAACAGAACAATACAATAAAAGTTACTCTATTACTTTGGTTGACTCCAATCATGATTTAAGGATTTATTTCTGCAGCCACAGTGCGTAAAGGTGGTATAGTTAACACCCTTCCACCAATAGGGGGCGGTACAGTACCAATATAAAATCTTATCTTATCTTATCTTGCTTGCTTATCTTGTGTTATTTGTGATTTATTATATGAATACAATTGAAACCGCGGTGCTGCTAACTCGGCCTCGTCTGTCACATCATCATATATGTTCCAACCCATCAAGAAGGTCTCTGCGTGTCTGGTGAGTTTACAATTCAAATCCAAGTTTATGTAATGACTGGTTGTCCTACTCTTTGTATTCTGTGTTTGAACATTGAAATCACTTGCCTTCAGGGCATCAGCGCTGAGTATATCACTGTGACAAACCGTCGCTCTGACATCCACCTGAGCTGAGTCCTCCTGCCTGTGAAGCTTTCTGCAGAGCAGAATAGAACTTTCATCTGTGGGTGCGTCTTTATATAAAACAGTCATTGGATTGAATGTTATATTCAAAACACCTGTGATATTAGCTAGTGCAAATCAATTGACTTTAAAGGGGACTGACGGAATGATTCTATCAGTTAATTGATTCATCGTTTGGTTAGAAAATGCAAAAGAAAATCTGCCACTTCTTCTTTCTGAAAGATTCAACCTCAAAAGCATTAAGCGTTATGATTGAGCTGAAGGTTTGAACACTTTCAGCATTATTAAAATACAAAATAAAACAAAGCAAGAGAAGAAGAGATAATTGTGCTTGCTCAGCAGTCCCATCAATGGAAGGAAGGAGCAGACGTAGTTGGAATCTTAACTGGTTCCATGGATGAATCTGAGTCAGCCGGTGTAGGCCACACCATTTTCTTTTGTTTTTTGAAAACTCTTTAGTTTAACACAAGCATAAACATCAATGCAATCTGTTCACATCTTTACAAATATTATTTTTGAACCTCCAAATATTATTAACTCTTTTTTGATTTTGATTCCATCTGTTGGCACATATCTCATCCAAACTTCACCACACTCGGTGTTTACAGCTCCATGTTTAGATGAGTCCGATCAGGACTTGTGCAGTCGTGTCTGCAGCCACAGTGCACAAAGGTGGTGTAGTTAACACCTTCCACCAACAGGGGGCGGTGCAGTAACAATATAAAATCCTGAATTTAATAACTTCTCACAGCTTGTCAATGAACATGTGTGTGACATGAGCACACACACATGGGAAGAGCATATATAAAAATATTCCTGTTTTTCCTGTTTTTTTTGCAAACCTCACGATCAGTCAAAATTAGGAAATATATTAGGAAATATGATCCAGTTTTACAAACTTGGCTTCCAGGAGGTTTGAGGAACAAATATGAGATTTTCTAGCTTTATCAAACACCAACAACTGCACAGTGTTTTCAGACTCCACCAGGCAGGATCGTACTCTTGAAATGATCCAAGGAAAACATTTGTTGATGCTAAACTTTTATTGCAGTGAATACAGACACTGATGAGGAACACAACACTGCTCCATCAAGGCAGTTCATCACCTTTTCACGTCTGCTGTGAAATAATTAATTAATTAATTAATTTTCACTTTACAAACGAAGGGCTTCAGGTCCTTGCAGAGGCTGACGCTCCACTTTCCAAATTCTGGAAAACACAAAACATTAAATTCAAGACTCTGAGGGGCAAAAACACTTTGTAATTTTCCTTTGATAAATAATTAAAAGACTATTTGTTGTCTGTGTTCGATGTTGATCTCTTTTAAATTACAACCTCGCCTCCGGTGTCACTTTGTTAACTTACCCAAGGAGTTCATCTCAACACATCTCTGTCCTCTGTTGACGTTGTCAGGCTGTTGTTCACCCCATGACAAGAAATCCAGCTGGGAGCCATCAGACCAAACAAACTCACCCTGAAAAGAAAGAAGACGCTCAATGAGTTAGTGAAGGGAGACTGTTCCACTGTCATCCCAGGGAGGAGGTCGTTCTTCCATCCAAGCAGCAGGTCAACAGCAGTCAGTCAGCTTGTGTCTTCAAATTCAAACATCTGTTTGTCCAAAGATGAAAAAACTGTGTTCTGTGTTATAAATGATTTATTAACACTAAATATACTGTTAATAGGAACTAAAAGGAAAGTGTTACGTCTGTTCTTTCATCCAGATGGTTCAGAGTCATTGAAGATGTTGTTAAAAACCTTCAGAGCAGCAGTAAATATTTTCAAAATGATCTTCTGAAGTATAATCACTGATTACCTTTCTTTTCCTGAGTCCGATCCAGTACCCAGTCGGCTGGGGTTCAGCTTGTTGCATGGCACAAATCACTTTTCTCAGCTGCTCCTCGTTGTGAATGGAAATCAGATGACCACCGCTCTCTGCACAGATTTTCTGAAATAAACAGGAACAGTAAGTTTAAACTTAAGATTGTTTCTCCTCCATCATGGAGGCTGTTGTTGTTCCTTTATTCCTGCTGAGACTGAAGTGCTTTACTGGGAATGTGTGATGGGAGGCTGCGGAGGATCAGACTCCTAAACATGACTGACAGATGTGATGACTCAAAGACATTCGCCTGAGCAGAAACATGATGAGGTATCAGATATGTGCGTTACCTCGGCATCATTCTGTGTCCTTTTCCTCTTGAAGACCCTCATGCAGTTGTTTGGATTCAGCTGGTACCACTGGCCAAAAGCGAGGCTCTCTGAACAAGGTTTTGCAACCCCGCAGACGTTCTGAGGCTGAACGTCTGCTGTGGGACAGAAAGAGACATTCTGTTGGTTCTGGGTTCCTGCTGCCTGTCCACAACAATTGTGACTGCTTGATTCTTACCGACGGCCTCGTTCGGCAGGAACATCGTCACCACCAGGAGAATGATGGCAGCTCCCACAGCAGGACGCATGGTTGAGGATTCACTGACTCACAGCAACTTCACAACTGAAATAGAGCTGACGACCCAGCAGACACTCGTTTTAGATGCTTTTGAGGTTGAATCTTTCAGAAAAACTTTTAAGTGGCAGATTTTCTTTTGCATTTTCTAACCAAACGATGAATCAATTAACTGATAGAATCATTCCGTCAGTCCCCTTTAAAGTCAATTGATTTGCACTAGCTAATATCACAGGTGTTTTGAATATAACATTCAATCCAATGACTGTTTTATATAAAGACGCACCCACAGATGAAAGTTCTATTCTGCTCTGCAGAAAGCTTCACAGGCAGGAGGACTCACCTCAGGTTGATCTGCTCACCGGCCGACTGGATGTCAGAGCGACGGTTTGTCACAGTGATATACTCAGCGCTGATGCCCTGAAGGCAAGTGATTCCAATGTTCAAACACAGAATACAAAGAGTAGGACAACCAGTCATTACATAAACTTGGATTTGAATTGTAAACTCACCAGACACGCAGAGACCTTCTTGATGGGTTGGAACATATATGATGATGTGACAGACGAGGCCGAGTTAGCAGCACCGCGGTTTCAATTGTATTCATATAATAGAAGATATTACACACAGTAAAGCACTTATACAAACAAGTAACACGAAATTAATAAGTTTATAATAATAAATAAGTATATGAAGTATATATAGATATAGGGCACCTTGTACAGCACACGTTTCCAGACCGATTCTAATGTCAACATTTGAGTTGTACTTTCAGTACTCAAATTCATCCAAATTCATCTTGAACATTGTTCATGTAAAATTGAAGGGCTGGAGGCGTTTTTCAAGGGTCATGGAGAAGGTGTAGGCGGCTCTTCAGCTTCATAGGTCAACAATCTGAGAGAGGCTGGCTGAATACAACGTGACGACGAAGTCTCCAGGTTGGTCTGCAGCCATCTGCATCCAGGACGCAATGAAGTCCATTATATTCAGACGTGTTAGTTTTCACCTTTATATAATATTTTAGTGCCTTTCCTAAATTCGATTGCATTTAATATAATTTCTATTGTCCAATTGTTTTTTCATTTTGAGCTGCATTTACTCGGTTAATCAATTGGCACGTCAACTATTTTCATACTAAATTAACCATTTTGAGTTATTTCTATGAAGGACTTTACATGAATTGGAAATGAACACGACAACTTTCAGCAACGCGTCACTTCACGTCTGCAGACGGGTTCCTCGTACCTGCAGAACTTAAGGTTACTTACCAAGAATTTTCTTACATTGTGGTTTAAGTCTTAAGATCAGGAACCAACTGAGAGCAAAGAGGGACTAAACTAACATCGCTAACAGTTAGCTGAGACACTATATGCTACTATTAAATCCTATCAACAACACTTACAAAATGAAATGTGAGTGAGTGAACTAACGTTGGTTAGCTACGTTAAGCTAACGGGACTGTAGAGTCGACAGCAGCAAACATGTTCTCGTACGTTTCTCTCACACACACAATCACATCATCGGTGTATTTCACCCCTGAACTCTTTGCTGCCGGAGGAATGAACTGTGTTGGGTGGTGATAATAAATTAAATCGCTCTGTCAGGGTTTCTTGTGCTTCTTGCTGAGTTTGAGTGACAATTAAACTCACTGACTCTGATACAGAGCCCACAGAGCTTTGAACAATGTGAGTTATTTCCCTCACTTGGCTCAGAGGAGCTGCTGGGGGGGAGTCCTGGCTTGGCGTCCGCACCGCTGCATGGACCACTTAATTTAATCACGGAGGAGATTTTGCACTCCCATGATTCCGTTGGAAACAAGCTGCATTTCCTCAGCCGCTGAGAGTAAACGATCACACACATGCTGGCTGAGCTGGAGGTAAACGACAACACCACACAGGGCCTTCTGGTTCTGAACCACATCCAAAGCAAAACATTGGAGGACAGATGTGCAGTTTCGACAGGATTCCCTGAAAACACCAGAAACTAATGGAATCCTGAAGACATCTGTGCACAGTGTGTTAAACACTTTGACTTCAGTTCGGTCCACGAACCGTTACATCGTGTGCATTTGCAATTTTTGCACAAAAAGTAACAAGAGGCGAATGAATAACATAACAATTCAAGTAAATTAAATCCCAGTGGGCACCCAGTGGGCACTTCACTGTCATTTAGACCCTCGATCCAAGTCAGGAAAAACAACCCAAAACTTTTAATGGTAGAAGAAAGGAAGACACACACAGTAATGCAGTTGTAAGTAGATATCAGGTTACTTTTATTTATTTTTATATGATTATGTCCTGTGTTCATCCGGCAGCTTGAAGACAGACATGTTATTGTTGGCTGAGACATCAATTAAGTTAAATTAAATAGTGTTTATTAAACTTAACTTAGATAGATAATGACGTTTGACACCCTAACATCAGGGCCGAGTAGAGCAACCCCGGCTCCATGATTTGGTTGAGCCTCCCGTTACTCTTATGAGAAGCTTCACAAGAAACATTATTAAAGATATTTCCACTGAAATACTCACCGCATGAGCAGAATGTGTGTTCTGTGTGTGTAGGAACCTTTTTTTTTCCACATAAATAACTCCAAATTAAATCACATGTTCAACGTTTCACAGGCAATTTGCAGGATCAACATTCTTTACTCCCATTAGGTCCTACTTGGATGCAGTTTGGATGATAATCTCCCTCCACAAAACCAACTATTATCATGAGAAACTACATTACAACACCACAGCAGAAGACAAATGGGATGTGTGTGTGTGTGTGTGTGTGGGGGGGGGGGCACTAAAATCTCAAACGGGGGAAAAGCATGTGGGGAAACGAGATAGAAATATAAATTTTCATTGTTTGAATGTTGCATTGCCATTCCGGTTTTTAATGTGTAAACTGGAAAATGCAAACAAATAAAGTTGGATGGAGAATAAAGTGTAGATGGAAGATTTTAAAATGTAGTTGACACCATATCTTCAAAACACAGACCCACGTGGTGAATAAGGCAGAACAAACATTTGGATAAATGGAGTTTAGTTGCAGTCGCAAGATGTGAGAACACCCACAGGCGACGTGACAAAGTCCAGTTTCCTCTCCGATGGACTCTGAGATAAGGAACTGTGCTTTGTGATAAGGGACACTGGAACAAGGGAGGGACAAGTGGGCTCGGCTTTTCCCGAAACTCCCCAGGCACCGCAGTGTTCCTCGGTCCACACAAACATCCCTCTTCTGCTGGTAAACCAGGCCGGACTCTCTGAAGTCAGCGTGATAACCATGGCCGCACCCACCACGGAGGTCCCCCGTGGTCCTGACCTTCTTTATGTGGTGTCAGCTGGGATTGGCCTCCCGACCCTGCACGCTGGTCCGACGCTTCATAATGAAAGATGTGAAATAATTGCAGTACGTAATGAACCAACACGTGACTATTAATTGTGGTTAAATTCAAACATCTCCACATTCGCCTGCAGACAGTGAGACAGTGTTTGTTTGCTGTTGTAGCCTGGTGTCGTTTTAAAGGTTTTGCACTTGTCGAAAAAGGAATCTTTTGATCAACTGAAGTGTGGGACTAGTGCCAGCGCTTGCAGCTACGGGGGCTCCTCAGAGGCAACACAGCAGCACTACTGCCCCATCTACTGGTGGACAAGGGTGGTTCACTTAATGCAAAGACTGTGTAGAGTAAACTACCACAACATCAGTCACTCTGAAGACACAGACATGAAAGACATATTGATATGAAGGACATTATTATCTCCAATGTCCATCGCCTGTAAACTTACTGTCTTAAGGGCAGAATTTGGACCCCAAATCAGCTGCTTACCCTCCCGTGTGCCCCAAGCTTCAGTGTTTTGCTTTCGTATCAAGCCATAAATCAAACGTTGCTGTCCGGTCGATGTTAGACTGAGTTCATAGAGAACTAATCAAACAGTGATGGTCATGAGCTTACCAATCACATCGTGCAATTTATTACACGATAAATTACATCAAGAAACTTGCCACTTTAAATGACAGGCGAGTCCATCGCCGCTGTACTTACTACCGGGGATGGAGGTGAGAAAGGAGCCTCATGAGCTCCGACTGGTGTTAAACACATTTGCAAAAGTAAACTGTCAAGTAAAACATAAAATCATTAGAAACATAAACCATCAGCACCGTGTCAGTGAGTGTCTTCTTCTCGAAGCGGTTCCTGGAGCTCCGAGGGACCGACTCCAGATGTTTGAGCGTCGATGGGGAGCTTCCAGGAAACCTTCAGACCACAGAAAAAAAGAGATCACATTCGCTTTACTTTTTCCTAGATGCCAATTCCCTGACAAGTTCCCAGAATAAAAGTTATGTCACATGCTCACAATGATCCCTATCTGGTCTTGTAAAAGCAGCGGATACTTAAGAGTTAAGGTCTCATTAAATATATCAAACACACATTTCAGTTGCACCCTGGAGGATGAAACCTTCTCTGCACAGGAACCCTTGTTCATCTCAGAAACATCATCTCACCGCCTCACTGATGTTATATTTCAATCAGGAGAGACAAGTGTATGACTTGAACATGAATGTTTATTCTGACAAGAATGCGATGATTAACCCTGTATAGGGAGAGTACTTGGCGCATGGACTCCATGGGGAATTTTTTGATTCGTAGATGTCTGTCCTGAATAGTGGTAGGATAAACCCCCCCTGGAGTCCAGATACTGGTGGTGGTGGTGGCTGATGATCCCTCTGGTCTGTTGGGCTGAAGGATGGAATGGAGGTGATGATTCTGACTTGACCGGTGGAGCTGGGGTGGTGGTGGGAGTGCCCGTCAGCAGCATGCGAGAACTGGAAACTGAGAGAGAACTTATTTAAAAAGGAGAAGCAGTGATATGATAGGCTAACGACAGAGGTGTGTCACCACGCTATTGGCTGGTTGTGGTCAGCTGCTGAGACCAGCTGCTATCTCGGGTTACGCCCCGAAAATGACAACAAGAATATCATGATTCATGTGGGAGGAGTTATTGTAGATGTGGCTTGTGATAATATAGGTCTTCCTGACTGAACTTGCGCTAGAGCTTCATTTAACACTTTTTTTGATGGTGCAGAAAACATACCTTTCCATTGCTAGAGACGACCCCCGGGATTAGAACCTAATACAAACATCACCAAAGGTTGCAATGATTCTGTAGGAAGGAAGTACTTCCGGTATCTGTACCTCAGAGTTGTGCGTTTCTAAAGTTTCTGGCTGTGTGGAAACAGAAGTCAGATCTTCTTTATATGCGGTCCTAGATCAGATTCTTGCTTTCTGCCTTCAGGCCTGTGATC
>CAAKHC010002709.1:47853-77554 GCA_901007825.1 Macroramphosus scolopax | reverse complement strand
ATAATAACACAGTCTAAAGCTGTCAGATAGCGCCGGGGTGCAGACACACCACTCTCTCACTCTCGTTCTTGCACAATACTGAAAATTATATGCTTGATACTCTTCATTCGTTGGGCTCCATTGTTGTCATAATATTAATCAACTGCTGCTGCGTGCAGTCATTCAAAAGTCTCAATGAAACACACACACACAGGCACCACAAGAAGACGGAGGAGAATTTGACAAGATTTAATTTATTTAACTATTATACAGTTCACATAAGGCCTTCATCTTCAAACACTATTCTCAGTCAGACAAATTCCATGGTTTTCTCTTGGTGCACAGTACATAAACCTTCACGTTTCAGCTATTTCTCCTTAGTATTTGTTTTTGTTCTCGTACTAATTTCATGTTTTAAAACAGGGGGAGGCTTTCATCCCTCCCCCTTGGTGTCTTTTTTTTTTAAATCATGCACTAAGTGGCCTTGAACCATTCACAAAAAATTGTAAAAATGGAGTTTCAGTCATTGAAATACACACTAGAAATGTCTTCTACCACTGACTAAAGGGTGGTGTTCCCTAACATACAAATAAACAACCATTATAGAGTAGTATGCACTCACTTTTTGCCCATTGATTGGCAGATCTGCCAATGTCGTGTCAGAAGTCAAGTGACGCAGTAAGATTATATACTTCCATGAATCATGTCGTAGAGGACGGTTGGTTCTGTGCCAGTCATAATGTGATGAGCAGTTGGAGAAGAGCGTTCAGTTTAGCCTGATGAGCACATAACATGACTCACCTTCGACAGCATTGCAATTCATTAAGTACCAGTAAGTGATGTCCCAAAAATATTAACACAACCAATACAGCTAATCTGGTGAAGGTTGCAACCAAGAGCCACAACCGCCCAGAGCCGGTTGGTCTGGTGATCCACTGGACTCGTCTCCATGTGAAAAGACAGCGATTCCTCTCGTAGGTTTTAGAGTTAAAAACAATCAGGTCTTCATCAACATTTTCAATGTGAGGAAGGGCGATACGCCAGCACACAACTACTTCACTAGAGCAAGTTAACAGCTGGTGGTGATTTCTGAATGTTTCCCACCCACAAATAATTGCTTCTGTATAGCGGAACTCACGGCAACAGTGTGAATACGAAACCTTCTGTGTTAAAAGGTTCTTAATATTAGATGAACACTAAGAGCTCGGTGTGACGGACAGCCACGGAAACACGTCCCAGTAGGCTATCATGTTTCAAGCATGTGGCTTCAATGGAGTTATGACTAGGTTACAAAAATCGAACATGACAACGTTTCTTCTTCACTTGACTTGATGGGAGGCAAAGTCTTCACTCATATTATAACGGCGTAATGAATCCAATCTGATCAACCGACAGCTAGAAAGAGGACAAACTCTAAAATCAAAAACTATATTTCACATGGCTGGATGAATGAGAAATACCAGTCGATTCAGATTTCCCGTCAACTAAAGAGGGATGTCTGGACTGAAAGAACATAAGTTTTTACAAAAGGGTCTTGTTTCACAAGTCTGCACTGTTGCCACAATCAACCACTAAATGAACAATATGAACAATGAATCAATGTGGCATTTCTTCAAATTTAACACTACACTAGCAAAAAGTGCTTCAGATAAGTATGTGGATACAAAAAAAAAAAAAAAAAAGTTTTATGTAAACAAAGTTTGATCTACCAGAGCTCTGTAGAGGCAATGGGTATGGCTGAGTTGTGAAATTAAAAACACACACACGAAAAACAAGTATGTCAACAAAAAACTTTTGCAGAAAAACAACAGTGATCATTAAAGTGCATCCCTGGATGTGTAACCCAACTCCCTTCCCACCCCATGCTGACCCATCAAGTAGAGCCGATGAGAGAAACCCCCAAGGCAGATACAGAGGACCCTCTGCTGTATGGAGTAGACTACTTCCCAAATGACCTACAGAGGAACAGTCTACAAATCCAGTGGCAGTACTTTCATGAGAGGAAAAAAAAAACTGTTTTACACAGATAAAAACATGGTGGCCACAAATGTCTTCCAGCATGGCGTAGAGGTTTCTATTTCTTAGTAGTGTAGAGTGGGTGGTGGTTGTTGACGGAAGAGAAGCTTGCGATGACAGTGCCCTCGGTCCTCCGCTTGCCCTGATGTCAAATTCCAGGCAATCAGGGTGGCAAAGGAAGAGTCACTGATAATGCTAGCCCTGATGTGCACAAGTATGGATACAAATGGCAGGTTGGGGGGAAGATTCTCAGACACTTCCTCCCTCCATAAACCTTGGTTGTCTATGATCAAAAATGTGGGTGTGCAAGTGCAGTTGTTAAGGTGTGCATGTTTGTGTTGGTGATAAGGTCCAGCATCATCATGGGCACACGTGGTGTTATTGTCTCTCTCACAGTGTCTCTTGTTCAGCAGGGGAATGGTGGGAGTGGGGGTGCTGGTGAATGGGGGGCAGCAGGGACTGCAGCGGTGACTGGGGTGTGGTGGGTGGTGATTGCTGCAGGGGGCTGAAATGTGAGGTGGTGTGGGGAGGAGATGAGCGGTAACAAAAGTAGGCGGAGCTTCCACTGAGGGTGTTGGTGGTGGGTGAGGCAGGGAGGCCTGCTAGGCCGGTGGGGGAGTCGAGGAGGGGCTGGTTGTAGAAGAAGAATGCACACTGGTGGATGAAGATCTCGATGATTGTCTGGTAGGTGCGGGTGGCAGTCAGGGCGTCCATAGTGGTGAAGTCTGGTCTCATGAGGGTGGGCCAGAAACAGATGGACAGGTTTTCACTGGTCATCAAGTTAAGCCTGCTCAGCTGGCTCACCCTGGGAAACACATATCAACATGTATTATGCACTTTGGCATCGTACAATAAAAGCATTGAAGTGACTTAAAAGCAGACGGGGAACTTACTTGTGTAAGTGGCTCAACACATATTTGAAGGCATCATAATTCTCTCTGGGGAACTTCCTCAGGACATCCTTCATGGTATATAACCTCTGTTCTCTGTCATTGATTTCTGCAATCACAGCAAAAAGTTAGGATTAAAGACCTCGTCGTGGTAGTTTCAACACTGATTTGACACTAATATGTCTATGTGCACTACGATGAAATTATTCTTGTCAATACTGACACGCATAACAGAGCCAAGCAAATCCTACAAAAGCTGCCCTACCCTCTTCCCTAAAGAAATCATCTTTTTATGTTCTAGTCAAGACCCTCCCAGCCCAGCAGTGTTTGCTTACTGAAAGCATCCAATAGGTCCACCTGCAGAGCACAAGGCACCAGGGGCTCAGGCAGCTCTGAGAAGAAGCTCTTTAGGCCTCCAGCAACAGTGTTTATGGAGAAGTCTTTCTCCACTAGGTCTAATCCGTGGTCTACACAAGGAGAAAAGAGAGTTAAAGGGATCAGAGACAAAAGCAATAGCCGCCATCAGGAGAGAGCAATGAGCTGCATGACACTTTCATTCTGTAAGTCTCCGTTTATGTTTTGATTAACAAGCCACATAATTACATGTCAAACAGCTGCGGTTCAAACTGGGCTGATGAGCAACTCACCGTGTTCAAACTGCCTCTGCATGCTTTCCATCTCGCACTTGTTCCCGCTCACGCGATACAAGCCCTCTGTGTTCAGGCCTGTTGTTAAACAACAGAGACAAAATCATTACCCAACTGCAAACAGACACAACAATACAGATGCTGTCAGATTCTGGAAGATTACCTAACTTAATAACTTGTATTATTTCACATCAAACTGCGGTCATGAACAGGTGCACTGGTTCAGATTGATACTCAATCACATTAACATTGTAATAGTTATTTGCATAGAATAATAAATATGTGATAAATGGCCAGAAAAGCTTGTGCATACATAACATGGACATTTGCACACCGAACTGCCCCTAACAGTGAATAATAAAAAAAGTATTTTAAGACCAAACTCACCTGTGGTCTCAATGAAGCGGACACACTTCTCAATGAACAGTGGGATGGGTCTGTCTGGGGACACCACATTCGCTAAGGGGACCCCGAAATAAATGCTCTCCGGGGGCTTTGGGATAGCTGGACGGGCTTTTGGTCTTGTTTTCTGAAGAAAGAAAGACACTAGACTGAGTTCCGGCAACAATTATCATTAATTGACGCTTAGTGGCAGTTGAAAAACAGAAGCAGGTATAGTGTATAATACACACCTTAGCTGTTCGTCGCAGGCTCTTCAGTATGTTCCTCTTTTTTGGGTCCTCACTCTCTTCAACCAGACTTTCCCCTTTCAGGGTCCCAAAGTCATCTTCCTTGGACTTTTGCAGAGCTCCCATCTCATCATCACTGCCTATAAAGCTCGTGCGAAAGCTGCTGAACTTGCCAAGCCGTTTGGAGCGGTCACGGTAAAGACGAGGCTTCACCCCCGCTGCCGAGAGTTTCCTCCTTCGCTCCAGTGAGCTGCTATCTGCTTCACTGTCCGAGCCATTTCCATTGGAGTGCATCCTGTTGGAGTTACGGATGGTGATGATTTTTCCTTGTGTGCTGTCATGCGGCACTGAGTAGATAATCTCTTCGTTGCTGGGGCGGGGTTTTGAAACAGCGTCAATGGGTTCGGCATAGTCTGAGGGATCATAGCCCACATCCCCACCAGGAACCCAGGTAACAGCAGAGGGTAGGGAGCGACGGTGACCTACTGTATCGATGTATGGGTTTCGGCTCACCTTTCGAAAGTCAAAAGTGACACCCGGTTTAACTCTCACTTGGGAGGGCACTTTGTTGTTAACTTTGTTCTCAAAGTCTCTAATATCAGAGATGACAGAAATGTCACTTGAATCTAACTCAGGAAGGTGGAAGCCCCCACTATGAGAAGTAAGTGTACCATCATTGTATGGTGGTGATGGCTCTACATCGTCCTCTGAATCCAGGAACATGGTTACCGGACTAGGAGAACTACAGCGTGGAGAGTACACATTTTCATTGGTGCATGCTTCAGCGACGTTATCATACATGTGTGTGGCCTCCACGATGTTGCGTTTCTCTATCACCTCCATTAGAAAAGGGTGGAACATTTCTATCCTGTGCAGGCCTCCCACCACCCCACCGGATCCACAAACGACACTGTTGAAACGACCCTCAATCTCATGGGCTAGCTCCTCCCCTTGGATCTGCTGTTCACGGGCAAAGTCACTATCAGTGAGCTCTGCCTGGCTATCGCCCACTGCCAACAGCTGGACTGGGATGATGTCCTGAACCTCACACAAGAATGCACAAAGAGTCTCCAGGGAAGCTTTCCGGGAGACGGAATACACAGCAATGTAGCCATGCACTAGCCTGCTCTTCCGCAAAGTGAAGGATGCATGGTATGAG
This sequence comes from Macroramphosus scolopax, assembly GCA_901007825.1. Lineage (NCBI taxonomy): Eukaryota > Metazoa > Chordata > Actinopteri > Syngnathiformes > Centriscidae > Macroramphosus > Macroramphosus scolopax. The sequence continues at coordinate 72,234 of CAAKHC010002709.1, read as the reverse complement.
AGCAGAGAAAGCTCTACAGCCAGCTTGTGTCCAGCAACTGTCTGCTCCAGCAATACAGAGGTGCCGTTATTAGACATGGGCCTGCAGTGCTGATGCATTAGGAACGGGGACAGGAGCTGCTCAATGTCATAGGAGTCACCACACATTAAGCACATGACAATGCGAAGATCTGCCTCTGGGGCCGGCTGATGAGAAGACTCTCGGAAACCTGGAGGCTCAGGGAGAAGGGGTGGGGAGCTGCTACTAAAGGATGAGCTCCTCCTAATATCCAGGAGGCCCCTTAGCACCTGGTTGATTTGAGTCTCATTGACATTATGGCCATAGCCCACACCAGGGGAGGCCGGGTCTAAGAAGCTACATTGCAGTCTCCTTGCAACCTGCTGTCCCTGTGTTATTAGGTTTAAGGCAGTTTCTCCACCGATATCCACATATGATCCCACACCTCTTTTAGTGACTAAAAGTAGTGATGTTGTCAGCTGTGCTAGTTGACTGTCCCTCCGACCGAGAGTTGATTCCCGAAGTCGCTCAAGGCTTTCAACCACATAGGAGAGGGATTCTTTTGAATTATACAGACACAGGCATCCATGGGGGGTGAAAGTCGGTGTGTGGAAAGAATTTACAGGAAGACGTACATTTCCTTCAATAGGCCGCAGTGTCAATTCATACATCTTCCCGTCCAGCACATACCAGTCATCATTTGTGCAGAGAGCCCTAATCTCATTTGCAAATTCTCTGGCCAATCCATCCTTCCCCAGTATGACAAGGTTTATTCTGTCAGCCTTGGTGTCCCCAAAATGAGCTTTCAAATCAAAAAAGGGGTAGCATGTGGGAAAACGTGAAACTAGGAGTTGTTCGATCTTAGAGTCTCCACAGTGAGGGCTGCTTGGGCAGGTCTCCTTTGTAGGGTGATAGACAAAGTGGATATGTTTCAAAACCAGAGCATCTCTTTCAGCTGGTAGCTTTTGCAGCGCCTTGAACCTCTGTTCTTCTCCTAATACCTCCTGAATTGCCCCCATCTTCTCCTTGCTTGGCTTGGCATCCACCTCAAGCTCATAAAAAAGCTCAGAGTACTCCAGCAGGAGCTCCTGGAAGTCTTCTTTAGCGCGGTCAATGATCTCCTTCTGATGGCGGTTGTACAGGTCTAAGTACTCTGCCTCCTCAAGCCATTGGTAGAAGTCTTCATTCATGATGAAGCTGCGGGCCTCCTCCCAAGGTTTACCTGGTGTGACAAAGGGAGAGGACGCCAACTTGTGTTTAAACTCAAGCCGCATCTCTGCACGTCTGCACTCATTACGCAAATGCTCCAGGTGGGCGTTAAATATATCTTCTGCTTCTCCGGTCTCCAGTATGTCTGACGGAATTCGCTCATCTTCCATGTTGTCGATGTGAGATGTATCCTCCCACGGCGAGTCCTCCAGGACAACAAACCAGTGGGCAAAGTGTTGCTTGGACTCAAGAACCTTCTGTACCCCAGACCAGCTCAGCTGATCTATTTCATCAAGGTCAGGCACCAAAGAACTAAGTGCTAAAGGAAGAGTACTTAAGTATATTTTACGACGCCTCTCAATATGTTCCTGCTTCAGACGGTAGACATGCTGTTGAAAAAGCTTCTTGCATTTAGCCGTTCCCTCCAAGAAGACATATTCTTTGTACTCCGGCGAGGTGTTCATTCGTCGACTGGTGTTTATCCAGGTTTCATTATGATTCTTTACTATCCGGTTGATTAACCATTCATAGCGATCCTTGGCAGAAGCTATCTGCTGACTCTGGAGCTTGAGGGCCTCAAAATAGGGAATGATCTTGGGTTTGCCTCTGCCTTTATCAATAAGTTGGACCAAAGTGAGAAAGGCCAGGTCAACATTTATATTTGATCGCGCAGACGTCTCAACTACTGGCAGACTCTTTTTAGTGATAGCAAAGGTATGCGAATCTTTGATATAGCGTTCCACTCCTTCATCACACTTGGTAAGGACCAGCACAATGGGCTTCTTGGTCTTGCTTAGCTGACTATACAGGTTTGTGATGAATTTGAGCTGGTCATCAAAGTTACGGTTCATGCCCCGGCTGACATCAACACAAAGCAGGAAGCCATCGACCTGCAACTTGCCCTCGGGCATTTGTTTTTGCTCAAAGTCTTGCTCTAGGCCCAGCTGATCTGTACAGAAGTACATGAGCTTCTCTGCTGATGCCAGCTTGGTTGCGGCTGCCCGTTTGATATAGGGCTGCATGGCAGTGCTACGGTGTGGCTGAAATGTCTGGTCGTCAATGAATTCAGTTTGTTCCACAACATGCATTCTGCACTCGGGCCCCTCCTCCAGAACCCGTGAAACTTCCCCCCAAAACAGAAAGTGATCATTATTGACCACTCGACCCCCGAAGTCACTGGTGCTCAACACTGAAGTGTGGTCCAGGTAAAAGTCGTCAGCACTAGACCTGACAAACCTATTACACAAGCAGGACTTTCCAACCCCACATTGCCCTTTCTCTTTCTCCGTTCCTGACAAACCCACCACAATGAGGTTGTAAATGGGCGATCGGACATCTTGCTTTTTCGCCATCATAGCCTACCGACGCTCATCCTGCCATAAACAGGCACTGTATAAAGATACACTTGAATGTTTGTCCATAAAGTTGCCGGTCCACACGGGGGATCTAATTTCAGTCTCTTTCGATAGGCTTCAATTTCATAAAATAGCAGTGCACTGAGCAGGGGGGGTCTTTCATTCAGTCCGTGTACAAGTCAGATCCTGAAAGAAAAGAAAGAAAAGAAATCAGACATCGTAACTGGACAATAAAAAAAGTACATTTTGGAATATTGTAATAATAGGGGAAGACTTTGAAATCAACAAATAGGGCAAATGTCAGACCCTAAGACATATTAAGTAACTATGGTAAAATTAAAACATAATATTGTTAAATATGCTAAACCAGTATTGTTCATATGTATATTATATTTGTATATGTTTTCCTTTATTTATCCTCAATAATTGAGTGACACAGTGATAGATCTTAGTTGTACAAGTAATGCCAAAGGAAGTGTACTGACAAGAAATTTGAAAACTTAATGAACTTGTCAACCAGCAATAACTGTCATTGTTGTTGGTCTCATGTACTGATGAAAACATTTTATGATACACATGTAGGAAAAGAGTAAAAATGCCCATCACAACTTCCCAGAGCCCAGGCTGACATATTCATTTAGCTTGTTTCACCCAACAACCCACAACATAAGGAACTTCTTATCCATTTGAGCTCTAGTCTACTGATCAAGATATATTAAACCAGAATCCTTTCTGAGAAAGTGAAAGTCAAAGTGAAAGTCCACTGATATGATGGCAAATGATGGCATGATGACAAAGTAATAAAATGACTAATCTAATTGGCAGCTCAGACTCCATTTGCAGAAGAACAACACCTTGTCAACTACAATAAAACACAGCTATAAAACACAGCTATCTTCCCCATTTCACAAGACAGTGAATGACTGAAGTAATGAATGAAATAATAAATGAAGAATTTGTTAACTGAATGCCCAGCACTTATTATGCAAAAGTACACTAAACCAGTCTGGTCACCAAGGACATTCAATAGCCCTGATAATGCCTTTATTATAAAATAACTTCTTCAATTCTGATATCACAGATTGTAATTTAAGGCATGTGTCATATGAGACAACATTATGACAAAGGCAAAAGCGTATAATGAGATGAATAACCTGACACATGCAGTGGCCACACGTTGGAAACAAACGGCTTTAGCAGGGTCAGAAGCAACCATGGGAGTCCACACCGCTCAGCTGAGCTAGGCCTGGATACCCGAACGAAAAGACAAGTTCTAATAAAAACAACAGAAACTATCTTATCAAGCCACATCGAAACACACACCGCCCACTGTAGCGCCCCTTCGAGCAATGCTACTCACATCATCGACTTACTTGGGCAGAATTTAATTACGTATGGGCTGTGTTTTGCAAAGGATTAACAGTCAACATGGGCTTTAGGGTGCACAGTCAGAGGGGCTGACCACGCCAGGCCTGCCGTCTACATAATGAGATTGCGGAGCTAAAGATCTAGCCTACCTTCCGCAGCACCAAGGGACAAGGTTTGAAGGGAATTTATTTGCCCAGCTGTCTAGGGTGTAGCACTCGCCGTGGACTGAGGCACAGCCCATAAATAACAGGAGAGGGCATGAAAGGTAGCCTGCCGACATACCATCGCATTTCTCCCTTTCTCCTCCTGCATCTGTCAGGCCAGCGCTTGCCGCAGCCCTTGCCGCCTGATGTGCATAAGCATAAAGCCGCAGAACCCACTATGGCTCGTCTCAATTCACAGATGTTACTGGTAATTCTAGTTTACGCAATTGTGCTGTTTGACTTTAAAAAAAATAGTTACCCATGCCTGCGTTCTCTTCTTTAGCATCATCGCTTTCGCTGCAATTAAACATGGGAAAGGAAGGACGAAATAATATCCACAATAATACAACGATCCGAATGGGTTCCGGCAAGCGGTTTTCCTCATGAGAAATCCAGGCGTGCGGCAGTCTGCTTAGCCGTCTTCTTCTCGGCTCACCACGTTGCTTTTTCAATAATTATTCTGTCCATTGTTGTGCCCACATAATGCTGGGCCGGTCGCGTACACGAGACAACGGGGAGTTTGTTGCAATCGCCGTGGTGTTTCGTCTGAAATATGGTTTATACTGCAGCAGAAAGTGCTCATGTCCTGGTCAATATGTGAGCAGATTGCGTGTGTGAAAGTGCTATTCCAGCCTGCTTTCCGATAATGGCGGCGGCCCTCCTCCCCGGACCCAACGTTAGTTCTCCTCTCTTCTTTTCTTTGGGAAAAGGGAGCTGTGGAGACAGAGGCAGCGGAGAGAGGGACTCACCCAGCGGCGCCCTCACACAACTGCAGCAGGTCGCGTCTGCTGCTAGCTCGCCGGTTTACTGCATCTGCGGGGCTCGTTACTCAGGAGTAATCCATTCCTCAGCATCCACTACACACACTGCCACATTTGTGTAACGTTACAAGAGCAAGAAGTCGCTTCAGAGGTATTTATAACGTTGCGCCGGTTAAAATCACGGCTGCATCTCCTCTCGCGATCTTTGATAAACTAAAAATCTTTTAATTTTTTTTATTTAATAGCTGTCGTTAACGTTACTAAGCATCCTAGCATCAGCCACTGGAACAACAAATGTCTTTTGTAAGATGTGACACAAACTTGTCACTTTAGATAGATTGGAGAAAGCTGCTTAATTATATAAAGAAAGTTTTTAATACTTTCACGAGTCAACTTTCTATGAATATTTGTATGACTCACGTTAACTGTAAGTCGGTCTAAAGTTATCTGTAGTTGGATAAAAGTAAGGTTTACTTCATAGGATTGGTTTGTGGTCTATTAACACTACACATTGTGATGAGGTAAATCGGATAACTTTACCAAGAGGGGTTGGGTTACAAACACTGGTCTATTATAATGCAAGATTCAAAATGAAAGTGAACACAAAGGAAGAGAGTCATATTAAATTATATAACAAACTGAAACTGTCTGATAAACTGTCTGATCAAATATTTGTACACTCTTATTGAGTAACACCAACAAAATACCACAGTTAAAGGGAGCTGAGACTTCAGGCACAGGGTTTGTGAGGAGTTTCCCAAACATATGAATATAATTTAAATACATATTGAATGTAGACAGTTAAATGTAACGTGTATCAAAGTGTCCTATACAACTAATTACTGACGCAGAGTGCAGGGAACAATTCAACTGTTGCTTCCTGCACCCTTGTCAGAAGCTGGCACCAATCAGCAGCATCATATCTGATTACTTGAAGCTTTGGCGCCTCCTGGCGGATTCGTAGGTTATAAACTATTGTTTATGTCACTTGTAATGAAGGCTTAAGACTCACAGACGTTGTCCATTTTATTTCATCTTTAATCATTTTCATTTTATTCATCTGTTTTGATCTAGCAGTTCTAGGTGTGGCAGTGTAATAAGCATTGGTTGCAGGAAAAAGACGGGCAGTCAACTGTGTAGTCAAAGAGCATCACCATCAGATGTGCATGTCATCGAAATTGTGGCCAACAACAACACCAGTATAGCTGCTTTAACATGATACTTATTTACAGTGGCATAACATATAGTTGTGTGCTTCAATTTTAGTTTGAAGACAATTAGATATTAATAAAACATAGGATAATATGAGCCCCAAAGACTGATAAAACAAATTGGATGAGGACATGTCATGAGTCATACTTGTCACCAGTAAAGGCACAAAGAATACCAAGGTGAACCCAAGGTCGAGCGATGAGAAAACTTCAGCCTATGGTCGCTTGCTGCACATACTGAAATTAGGAAGGCATTAGTCTCAAAGTATAGCCAAGGCTATTAGTTTCAGAATTATCCCGTGATGAACTGATATGTTAGACAGCTGTTTACAGTCCAAGATGGAGAGTCAAGTAATCATTGACCCATTCATTGGGACTAAACTTTAGAAATCTTAAAACAAACTCCCCTTTTCACGAGCAATCCCAGCCAGTTCAGTGTAATCTATGTTACCACCACTAGGCGGAGCCCGAAGCTTTCGTATAATCAGAACACCAAGAGGAGTTGATCCAGTAAGTTCATGCCTATATTTGTCACAGAGATCGTGCCAGGGAAGTTACATTACTGATCTGAGATATCTTCCCCATCCTCCTGTTGACTTTGCTTTCACTATCAACAGAAAGCAGACTTAAATACAAGATCCATAACTTTGTATGTCTCTAAACTGTCTTTCAACAACTTGTTGATTCATAAGGTTTTGTTTTACATCTTGGCTTATTTATTAAGCACCATTTGTCATGTAACAGGGATATGGGGGATAAAAGACAGCAAAGGTGAGGACGGGGTGAGGCTGGCAGCAGATGGGTCCCGGAGATAGCTCAGCACAGATGGACAATAGGCGGGTAGTAGCTTCTCTATCAAGGACATAATACACAGTATAAATACATTCCATATTTTAAATCAATTTAGGAACATCTGGGCTAAGGATTATTATATGTGATGTCCATGTCCAGTTATTTGTGTGTGTGCCAGTGTGTGTGACAAAAGGAAGGAAGAGAAAAAAGAGAACGCGAGGAGAGAAACGTCCCATTTTGACCCCACCCAAATAAGTCATCATTGCTCCATGATTCATTTTTCAGTGAAACGGAAAACCTTACCAGTTTAAATACTAAAGGAGAGAAAAACATTATTAAATCCTAAACTCAAACAGTCCACACAGGCAGTCAGTTTATGACAAGAATCGTATTCACAGATTTCTGGATTTCCTTGATAAATACGTCACATGCCCAGCCCGGACTTGGTGAGCGTTTTTAATAGAATTATCTGAGATTGAAGTCAGGCAGAGGGTTGTTTCTGCAAAGCAACTCTTATAAGGGGAACAGAAATGCTTCAAAGATGTTTTTCACATGTTGGTAATGGAAGTGAGTTAGACCAGGCCTGTTACACATTCTGCACAAACACATTAGGTCATCTGCCTTTTTAAACTAATTAAGCTGAGGAAACAGTTAAATCTCATGCATGCACTCACAGATAGATCTAAAAATAGTTCCGATCAGCTCAAAGGAGTGGTTATGAAGGAAGATCTTGAACATCAGGATACAGCTAGGAAGGAAACTTCCCACAGGAACTGCCACACAAAGATAGGAACACCTATAGGAAAGAAAGTCAGCTGGAAAACAACGCAGCCTGATACAACATTCACTCAAGCTGAAGTGCCGAGGATGGACTGTACAATGGAGATCCTTTGGATTTTGCTGGCAATAAGGTTGTTCCAGACGTTGCTATGTGTAATTTTTGCTGTTTCAATAAACCAGAGGTTTTTCGAGGAATACCTTTGCGTTTTTCACATGCATGTGGTAACATGTTATATCTTGGATGCCTTCGAGTCAAACACTTCTGCCAACCAGCTGTCTGCTCTATATTCTGTTTCAGGCACCTTTGTTTGACCTCTGAACATTTTAAGTAGTCTTCTCTCTTGACTCTAAACGTGTGCAATGGTGCATTTCTGAAGATAAATTGAGTTTTTTAAAAACCTGTCAGTGAATAAAAGTGTAATGTAAATAAAGTCTGACGTGATCCTTTTCTGCACCTGGACTGAGGAGATGTGTCTTTGGAGGCAGCATCTCCTTGGAGGTTCTCTTTTGATTTGCAAAATGAATTCCACATGAGAGTCCAGAATAACAGCGAGCCCTGTATGAACTCCAGATGAGGGAAACGAGGGTCTGATACTGAAGCCTCAGCTTGAAGTGGAGCTCACAGATTAACACCTGGTGGCCAGACAGAGACACGTGTTGCTTCTGTGTACATGAACTCAATATTTGACAAAACACAGAACAAAAACAAGTCACTTCAACATGCAAATTCATCTTCCTCTGTTCTCTTCAGAGGAAACTTTAATTACAGCGTCATGTGAAGTAGCCACATACCCTCTTTCCCCGATTATTACCTCAAGTTACTCAACAATACAAACCACTCCGCTGTGGTCACCGTTTGTGCGCCACACAAATGATAAACTACCGTATTGTCATCAGCAGTCTCATTGTATGAGTTTCTTTTGATTTTTGCGCCACATACAAAACTGAGCTGCAATGACTAATTATTTGAGGTAATGCTGGTACGTTCAGGGAACACACAATTGAGTTGGAACGCAGAAACATAAGTTTCAGAACGAAAAGTAAGAAATCAGTTGACTGAAAAGATCGAGGGAACAGAGGCTGGACTGTGAACCATATATAGTAAAAAGGGGCCAGGCAAGTCTATTCGCTACAAGATCGTTTTAAATAGTTTATTTGTGTATACTATGCAGTAGGTAGCCTCCATCTGGGTAACATTATTGAGATTCCTCGGGATAGAGAGAGGCGTGGAGACAGTGAGGGTACACAAGGCAAGAATGTAGATTGGACGGGTAGATAAGTGGGCTGCTGTTTTTAAAGGTGATGTGGCCTTCACGGTGCTCCCCAAACACTGAAGGGGCAGTCAGAAATGGTGAATTTGTACAGCTCCTTATAACCTTAAGAGGAGTCAAAGCGCTTCACAATGTTGACTCATTCATGCTAACACACTCAGGCACAGATGACACATCGGGGGCAGTTAGTGGTTCGGTGTCCTGCTCAATGACACTTTGACACGGGACGCTGGGATCGAACCAGTAACATTCTGAGCCACGTCGGCCCTGAAGAAGAGAGAAGAGAGTCATATGATTGTCCCTGCAGACAGTGGAATATAGGGTTTATTATTATTGTTATATATTTAACCGTATGAATATGATGGACCACCTTAATCCAGCAGGTGAATAACAGACTCATGCATATCTGCATTCAGATACTTTGATGATGGTGTAAGTTACAGTGGATGACAGCAATGAGAATACAGGCCCGCAAGTGAGTGAAACATTTCTATTAGCCACTTCCCATGTGAATCTGCCTTGGCTTGTGGGAGAAAAGGGAGGGAGCAAACTTTAATGGGAGGGAGGGAAAGAAAGAATGTACCAAGATCTCATCATGTGATTTTTTTTTCTTCTCTCTTTATATAGCTGCAGAGTGATTACATGTTTTCAGTTTAGGGCTCTTAGCAAAATTTTCCGACCCTCTCAGCTCTCTGCAGCATACTTTCTTATTTTTTTTAGCACGGTGGTGTGACGTGCAGGAGGAGTTCCTGCCCTCATTCAGTGCAGTAAGTCTAGAGAGAAGGAGAGGGACCGGTGGAGAGGCAGGCATTTCTTTGACCTGTCAAAGGGGAGATGAATTGAAGGTGTAAACAAGAGGAGCTGTTGGAGCTTTGGACTGATGTGAGTGCTTTTTCCTCACAAGGAAGCCAGATGAGGAGGAGGGAAGACGTGGAGAAGGAGACCAAGTCTGAGAGAAAGTGAAAGAGGGATTAACAGTGAGAGAAGAAGAGAAGGTGGCTCGTTTTGTGGAAAGCTCGATGAGAAGTTACAGTTGAGGAGTCTGTGTGACACAGGAGGAGGAGCACCAGCCAGGGGGGGGGGACCACCAGTTCGGCTTTCTTCCAGCAACAACCGGACAGGATGAGGTACCAAGGCAGGGTAAGAGTCTCACTACCGTGGTGGTCCTTGTTGTGTTTCCACATTTAGTACTGCACACCGACTGGTTCTAACATGTGTCTGTGTGTGTGCTGGTATAGTAAACTCCAATCCACCAACACTCTTTCTCACCCAAGAGAGTCCAAAGAGGGAAACGCAGAACAATGAGTCACACACAGATGTTTTATTATCCATGAGTCACTGTGTAATTTGAGTTTCAAAGGATAAACTTGGTATTTAGCCACCATAAGCAGTACTGGCACATCAGAAGTACAGAGCCAGCTGTAGTACCACAGCAGCTCGCCCAGGGACAGAGTGGTGGGGCAGACCTTATAAGGAAGACAATCTGACTGTACTCGGCCCAGCAGAGCTTAGTCACGGAGCAAACATCCAGGTCCCCACTGTTAGATTTGCCATCTCGCTGGTTGTCACTGCTTCTGCATCTGCAGCACAGACCTGCAGATTCCACTACAACTCTGGGATCCTGTCAGTTCAATCAGACTGTTATTACTGTGACAAGCAGGTGTCAGGTCGGTGACCACATAGCTTCAAAGGTTACACGGCCTTGTGGTTGAATCTCCACCCCGGGCATGGAGCCCTCAGGATATGTCAGCTGTGCTTTCTACAAAAAAATATTTTCACACCTTCTAAAATTCCTTCTTCAGTAAGTAATCTCATAGGGAGAAGTGTTTTCATGTTTTGGATGATGCTGCTCACCATAAAAAGTAAATTTTTCCACTGGATTTTGGTGATTCACTCCCGGAATAAAAAATAAAAAGTGTAACTTGTGACGGCGGAGAGACTGCAAACAATGTTTGCTGTGTTTGTTGAATAAAAAAACTGGTTTGTCTTTCTCAGCTAGAAATACAATAATTTAGCATAGCAAGCTTAATACACAAATATGGATGTTGATATGATATCAGAAATGCTGAGTCAGTTTTAATGTCATGGATCTGAGGAAGATGGGATGAAAGATTCAGGCGAGTCTCATCATGATAAGCAACGTTACTGTGAGCTAGCTGACAATAAACAGTATTTGATAGGCTTCAACTATAAGCTAGAAACTAAACCAAGTTGCAATTCAAGTTACTAAATACGTTGACCTACTGCCAAAGCATTGTGGGAAATGTTGTAACTGGCCATTGCGTCTTCTCCGTCTACATCAAGTGGTATAAAGATCATTTTGAGTCTGGACTACATTTTTCAAATAAACACATTTTTGCAGTGTTTGATATAAAAACATGCAAAGCTATTGACACACAACATAGAAAACTTCCGTAGCATCCACTGCATGCCTGCCCCAATCCTGACCTAACGTTCCTCCGTTGTATCCTTTGGAAAATCTGAGCAGTAATTACCATGTGTAGGAAGCCCACCTGCAGGAACGAGAGAACAATACTCCAAGGTGAAGCACGGAGGAGTGGCTGGGGTGGAAGTGTTTGCTGACTTTCCTCTGCTCTGGGGTCTTGGCTATCTTCCACTGTTGTCCTCTTGTTTTTTTAAGGATCTAGTGCTCGGAGGTAACGACCTTTAACCGACACGAACCAGCGAAATGAGCCCCTTGAGAGGCGCTCGCATTCAAGACAAACAGAAATCCTGTGGAAATCTGTCCCCTTTGTTCCACTTTCTGCTTGTTTTTTTTAATCATTGATGTCTAAAGAGAAACAGCAGGGCTTCTCTCATAAATGCATCTTTGGAATCGAAGAGCGGCTGCAGCTGGTTGAGCGAGTGTGCAGTGATTCCAAACTGCATTGCGTCTCTGCATCATCAGTGCCTAATGACAAATGTATCTCTTTGTGTGTTTGCATGCATTCACATGTGTGTGTCATCGGGCTGAAATTACAATTTATGTTTTATATAGTATTCACATTTTATAGTAGCATTCATCTTTTACTTCAGGGTATATCTCAGAATCTCCTTGTTCAGACTGCTGATTATTTCTTATCTGCACTATGATGTTTGCCATCACAGTAAGGCTGACATGTACACACACTCTCTGCATTTCAGTGCCGTGTGTATACTGTACATTTTGAACATGATTATAAACTATCTCACTATCTCATAACTGAGGAGTCTTTCCTGTTGGATTTAGTGACATCTAGTGTTGAAGTTGCAGACTTCAAGCCATCGCCTCACCCTACCTGCGATGGTCTGCAAGATAATTCACGTATGATCCTACATTTGTAAAAAATTTGGGATCTCAAACTTCTCACAACAACAGTTCACAAGCACCAGCAAATACATATGAGGGTGTTAGCCTAGTATTGCATAAGCACAGTAAGGAAAGAATTCAATGTCTGGGCTGCAGAAAGGTTCCTGCCATTCCTTACAATAGCCATGTCCCTAAAAAATCATCATATTAATACTGAGATGGGGTCGGATCTTTTAAATACTATGCTCAGTTTGAATCTTTGTTTGTGCGCTGAATTTAAATACGTTATACCACAGAGAAACAGATTCTGACCTTTTCTATTACATTTTTTAGAATAAGTGCAGCTTCGGTAAGTTACTAGTAGAAATAAAACAAGTATAACAAAAGAAATAACAGAAGGAACTCAAACCTGAGAACATGGTTATGAATATTATATTCCATTTCTGCCAATAAGCCATCCTAAATATACACACTGGACCTTTAAATGTCCCAGTCCATGCAAAGCATTGTTGAACTGTTTGTAGCTTTTTAGGTGGCAGTTTCTTTGCAACAGTTGGGCATGTTAAATGTTAATTATTGGATAAGTGGATCGATGCAACATGCATCAGATGTAATGGTGCTTGTGAAAATGGTGCCCTGCTCTACTGCTGAACTGTGTCAGATACTTCATGTCTGTAACCTTCTGTCATGTTTCTCTTTATCTCTCTTCCTGTAGGAGGTGGATATTGAAGGGAGGGTGCGCTTGGTGATGGAGAGCGCCCTGACGGCCCGGGACAGGGTCGGAGTGCAGGACTTTGTCCTGCTGGAAAACTACAACAGTGAGGCAGCTTTCATAGAAAACCTGCGGCGACGCTTTGGAGAAAATCTCATCTATGTAATATAGCCACCAGTCTTCTTACAATACAGTCCAGAACTTCTCATTAGGTCTACTTCAATATGTTGTCTGTTCTAATATCTTTGCACAGACATATATTGGCTCAGTGTTGGTGTCAGTGAACCCTTACAAAGACCTGGAGATGTACTCCAAGCCGCAGATGGAGCGCTACAGAGGGGTCAGCTTCTACGATATATCACCTCACATGTGAGTCGCTTGTTTTTACCAAACTCACCAGGCTAATAAGTATTTGATAAGATTTGATAAGATTTAATAAGATCATCTGCCTCTGTGTTTTCCCTCAGCTATGCCCTGGCAGACAACACCTACAGGGCCATGCGGACTGAAAGGAAGGACCAGTGTATTCTTATATCAGGCGAGAGTGGAGCAGGTAAAACAGAAGCATCCAAGAAGATCCTCCTCTACTACACCGTCACCTGCCCCACTAACGATCACACGGCTGCCCTCGGAGACCGCCTACTCCAGTCCAACCCGATTCTGGAGGTATTTAACCAGTGGGACTTCAAACTGAACCGCCAGCACGGAGAATTCACATTTACTTCTTTTTCACAATGAATGCTTCTATCGGATTGATCTTAAAATCCGAAATACCTTCGGTCATTCATAAACACGTTTAATGTTTTCTCTTGATTGTGTGATGTTATCATTCCATTGTTGCCCCCGAGTTTCACTTCCTCCCTCTAATTTCCTGTCTCTCTTGCTTTGTGCAGGCATTTGGCAACGCCAAAACACTGAGGAATGACAATTCCAGCCGGTTTGGAAAATACATGGATGTCCAGTTTGACTTCAAGGTGAACAGTCTGTTCTTGGCTTCGTCACTGATTATGCAAAATCATCAGTTTACACCATACAAGTTACATGCAAGTTAGTTTGGCTACCATTGATAGCAGCAGAAATATTTAATCCGTCCATTTCCACAACCTCTGCTAGGGGGCACCAGTAGGCGCTCACATCCTCAACTACCTGCTGGAGAAATCCCGTGTAGTACATCAGAACCACGGCGAGAGGAACTTCCACATCTTCTATCAGCTTCTGGACGGAGGGGACGATGAGCTTCTCAGAATGCTGGAACTTGAAAGAAACCCTCAGAGCTACCAGTATTTGGTCAAGGTGTGTGTGTGGGTGTAATTGCTCTATGTGTGATATTTGTTATCAAACTGAGGTCTATATAATATTGAATTGTCCCGATCAGGGAAGCTGCCCCAGAGTGAGTTCCATTAGTGACAAGAATAATTGGAAAGCTGTGATAAATGCCCTGACGGTCATCGGCTTCACTGAGGAAGAGTTGCAGGTCAGTAACAATCAACCAATGGAATGATGGTTAACTACATTTACCAATTTAAAGTGAACCAATTTTAAGATGTGCAAGGTTTTGAGAACATGTATATTTTGTGTTTTTGTGCTCACAAGCTTGTTGCAAGTTTGCAACCTTAGTTTTCTGCACAGACACTGTTGCATCCAGTTGTTTTTCTCCATTCTCATGCAATCTGCTGTTGCAGCCGTCTTGCTTCATTTGTTTTATTAACTTAAAAAGCACAATGTGTGCGGGCCTGCCTGCAGATCAATGATCATATTCTCAAACAGCTCATCAATGAGGTCAATATCACTGTTCTTCCTGTGTCTGCCCTCAGAAACTACTGAACATCATGTCCAGTGTTCTCCATCTGGGAAACACTCAGTTTGGAGAAGGAGAGGATGGAGGAACTTACATCACTGCTGAGACTCCAATAACAAATGTTGTGAAGGTCAGAACGGTCCCACTAGCATTACTACGTGTTCAAATATGCACAAACACCTGCAACAGTGCAACAGATGTGTTGTTGTTGTTCTGCAGCTGCTGGGTGTCGATGGCCCGTCTCTCAGTCAGGCTCTCACTCACAAGAAACTCACCGCCAACGGAGAGGAGGTGAACATCTTTGTGTGGTTGTTTCACATATTCCGAGTCTTTTAACGTGTGCAATATGATTGCATAATATTGTGTCATACTTGCATTACAGATGATCAGCCCGCTAAACTTTGAGCAGGCAGTGTCTGCTCGCGATGCCCTCGCCAAGGCAATTTATAGTCGGACTTTCACCTGGTTGGTGGAGAAGATCAACCAATCGCTTGCTTATAAGGTGCAGCCTTCGCTTTAAAAACAGCAGTGAAAATTCCTTTAAGTATTTGTGGTGTTTCACCATCTGATTGCACAATGATTCATGTATTTGTCACGCAGGATGAAATCTACCACAGCAGTAAAGGCACCTCAGTTATCGGGCTTCTAGACATCTATGGCTTTGAGATCCTGCAGCACAACAGGTATGAGTTAGAGTGATTTGCCTTTTGCTATCACATCAGAATCTGCTTCTCAGCACAGGCTTGTCACTAAAAGTGCAAGTAACCCCTGTGTTCATTTCGTCTGATTTACTTTTGCCCGCAGTTTCGAGCAGTTCTGCATCAACTACTGCGACGAGAAGCTGCAGCAGCTGGTCACCGGTCTCACCCTCAGATCACAGCAAGAGGAGTACGAGACCGAGGGAATTGCAGTGAGTTGGTTTGGTGGTCAATACAAATACGTTTGATATACTGCATTTATTGATATCGTCATGCTAACACAGTGTTATTCCCCTCTAATTTCAGTGGGAGGCGGTGCAGTACTTTGACAACAAGATCATATGCGACCTGATAGAGGACAAGCACAAGGGCATCATCTCCATCCTGGTGTGTACGACTGCTCCTAGCTTGGATGTTTATGCATGTGGAGATATTTTCCCTCTGCTATTGCAGGTTAAGTTAAAAGTTTGTCTGTCTTTCAGGATGAGGAGTGTCTCCGACCTGAAGACACCTGCGATGTCTCCTTTTTGGAGAGATTGGAGGACACATGTGGCGACCATCCCCACTTGGTCACGTAAGATTCATCCTGTATCAGATATAATTTGACATGCAGTACTAAGATTTACATAACAGGTGATTTTATGTCTTGTTCCATGTTTTTCTTTCAGTCACAAGTCAGCAAACGGAAAAACCCGAAGGGTGATGAGCAGAGAGGAGTTCAGGTTGCTGCATTATGCTGGAGAGGTCAACTACAATGTCAATGGTAAGCTGTAATTCATCACTCCAGCTAACAGGGGTGGAGTAGTGATGCTTACAGGTCCTGCCGTGCAATCTTATAATGAAAAATCACATTATTTGTCTCGTTCAGGTTTCCTAGAAAAGAACAACGATTTGTTGAACAGGAACTTGAAAGAGGTGAGCGATATGAAATGCCCAGTTGGAGCCTCACAACAACCTTTACAAACCTATCGGTTGCTTGGCAACCGTCAGTCGTGTCGGTGTCGTTCCTGCTGCGTTGACAGTGTGGTTGTGTGGTGTGATCCCTGCTCAGGTCATGTGTCAGTCAGACAACCAGATCCTGGGTCACTGCTTCCGCAGAGAGGAAGTGATAGACCAGAAACGCCCAGACACGGTACGAATCATTCTCAGACTCTCTAAATATTTTCCCCTTACAAGGTGTTTTTCACGATTTTAGGTGTGGCTTCAAACCAAACATATTTCCAAGAATTATGCTGATTCTTAACTAGAATAAAGAAGAAATGGCTTCCCCATGTCTCTTTCTCTCTTTCACTCTCAGAAATCTGCAGATAATTCCACATAGTTCAATGTTTTTCTATCTGTCCTGCAGGCTGCCACACAATTTAAAAACAGCCTGATGAAATTGATGGAGATCCTCATGTCTAAGGAGCCGTCCTATGTGCGCTGCATCAAACCCAATGATGCTAAGCAGCCAGGTATGCTCATATGTCATGGTGTCTACTGTAATATGGATTTGTTAATCACCTTGTACTTTTTTTTCAATCTATATTCTGTATTTGCTCATGAAGTTTATCGTGGTCACCAGATAATAAAATGGGTCCCTGCAGGTCGGTTCGATGAGGTTCTTGTCCGACACCAGGTGAAGTACCTGGGCCTGATGGAGAACCTGAGGGTTAGGAGAGCTGGCTTTGCTTACAGACGTTCCTTTGAAGCCTTCCTACAGAGGTGACTGCCTCACTGACTGTTCATTCCCTATGTTCAGACTATCATTCGAATTATGTGCAAATGCCCTCAGGTATAAGCCCCTGTGTCCCGAGACGTGGCCCAATTGGCATGGCAGACTCGTCGATGGTGTGACCACGCTGGTTAACCACCTGGGCTACAAACCAGAAGAGTACAAACTGGGCAGGTAATGGATTTTTGAATTCCTAAGTTACTTATAGTCACTCGCACCGATAATTAAAAGCCATGTGTATGAAATAGCCAATGTAGTTTGTGTTCCTGAAATGGCGTATTGTCCTGGTGTCCACTTTCTGCAGGTCAAAAATCTTCATCAGTTCCCCGAAGACTCTCTTCACAACTGAAGATGCACTGGAAGTAAAAAGGCCGGACATAGGTGAGCATGTAGCTGACAAGGCTGTATCACCCACACAGCTCCCAGTCAAATATCAACACTTTTAAATACATTTGTAAGGCATCATTTGTGCGAGTGCCGACTCTGCAGTCTGTTCTTTGTATTGCGGACCAGCCTTGACCCTGCAGACATCGTGGAGAGGCTACAGGGAGAGAGCCAAATACCAACGCATCAGACACGCAGGTCGGTGCACCTGCTACTGTTTGTGTCATCGTGTCACCAAAACTGAAAACTGAACTCCATGTAATGTTTGCTTTTGCAGAGTAATAAAGCTGTCTTGGTGTTAATGAATGAATGTATGTGTAGTGATAGTGATCCAATCTGGGTGGCGAGGGATGAAAGCTCGCAGGAGGGCGAAGAGGCGACGACAGGCTGCTGACTTGATAC
Source organism: Macroramphosus scolopax (assembly GCA_901007825.1). Classification (NCBI taxonomy): domain Eukaryota; kingdom Metazoa; phylum Chordata; class Actinopteri; order Syngnathiformes; family Centriscidae; genus Macroramphosus; species Macroramphosus scolopax. The sequence goes on along the minus strand of CAAKHC010002709.1, from coordinate 54,290 downwards.
GCAGGTACCGGCAGAGATGTTGTCACTGTTTGTTTACTGTTAATGACTGTCGCTGCCTTGTGTGTATGCAGCAGTGTAAAATCACTGCGTTGTGTCTTGTTAAAATCAGGTTCATAAAAGGCTTCATGTACCGTCATGAGGATTACTGCCCCGAGAATGAATATTTCTTGGATCACGTACGTCGATCCTTCCTCATGAAGCTACGCAAGAACCTGCCCAAAAGCGTTTTGGACAAAACCTGGCCAACACCTCCCCCCTCCCTCGTTGAGGTAAAAACTGCTTGTCCTCACATTGCCTGACCTGTCTATAAACAGCGGGAGGTTACAATTGCACATCTATATTTTCCGTTTGCTGCCCTACAGGCCTCAGAGCACCTGCAGAGGATGCACATGCAGAACATGGTGACGAAGTATTGCAGGAGAGTCCAAACTGAGTGGAAGAATCAGGTACAATAAGTAAAGAAAAAAATAATAAACTTCTCATTTTACATCTTGCTTGATTATTTGTCCTTTTTTCCCTCTCCTTCTTATCTCTCTTCTAGATGGTGCAGAAGGTCGTAGCTAGTGAGATCTTCAAAGATCAGAAAGACAGCTACCCTCAGAGTGTTGGCAGGCTGTTCCTGGACTCCAGGATTGGTACAAACCCCGTGCACACGATCACAAAGTTTTCCTCTACGCATGATGTACCAAAAATAAGAAGCCATATTTACTCTCCCATTGCTTCATATAGAACGCGAGCAAATTAATCTCAAAGTCGCCCAGACTCTCGGCAACGACAAAGTGCAGGTGACAAACAACTTTTATTTGAGCCTAAGATTGATAAGGAGGTTCCTCATATCTTTTCAGCTGCCTCACTGTGATGTGTCTGCTTGTACTTCTCAGTACGGTGTCCCAGTCACTAAGTACGACAGGAGGGGGTTCAAGCCTCGCCCTCGCCAGCTGCTCCTCACCAACACCTTTGCTGTGCTGGTGGACAAGACAAAGATCAAGCAGAGGATCGACTACACGGCTCTGAGAGGTGAAAATTTTGATTGATTAACAATAACCCAGTATTACTGTCAATCGTGCTCCTAAGTCAGGCCAGTTGTCTCTTCAAACAGGTATGTCGGTGAGCTCTCTTAGCGACGGGATGTTGGTTCTGCACATGCCCATTGAGGACAATAAGCAGAAGGTGCAGTAAAAGGATACAGCGATGATCATGATGTATTTACTGATCTGTTTAGAGTTGTGCATCCATGGGTTGCTCTAATTCCGGCTGCGTCTCTCTCAGGGCGACGTGGTGCTGCACTGCAACCATGTGATTGAGCTGGTGACGAAGCTCGCCTTGATGGGCAGCCAGATGGATTATGTCAACATCAGGCCGGGCAGGTGAGGCCATGTCTGACTGCTTGTCTGTTGCACCTGATGATGTTGGTATCTCTCACCAGTCATTATCATTAACTTCTGTCTGGCTTGCAGTATTAAGTTCGCCGTGGCTCGAGGAAGGGAAGGAGTCGTTGATTTCGTCAGAGGGTCGGAGCTGAAGGTGGCCAAAGGCAAAAGAGGACATCTGCTAGTGGTGAGTCAGAAACTGTCCGTGTGTCATGTGGGGAGGCTGCAGGGAAGCAGGGGACTTTAGAAATCTGATCAAACTTTCAACCAGCTGACGATATGCAATGTGATTTCTCTCCTTAGACGGCCCCTCAGATCAACACCACATGAAGGAACAGTCACCGGGTTCTCCCCCATCATCCGGGCGGGTGACGACATCCAGAAATTTTACTTGTTAGTTTGCAGCAAGTACGACGATACTACAAGCATACTCAGTATATTCAAGATCCTTCATTGATCCATCTACATCATCGCTGTTACAATAATATCTTGCTCCAATAATTGCTGATAACCAATGATTTTGAAGTGCATCTCTTTATTGTCATTCATACAACAAACATATATATATATATATATATTCCACTCTGTTAAACATCGAATGTGACTTAAAACACTGTATCGCCATGTTGTAAGAGACATTTAACAAACCACTTTTCAAATAAATAGCATGTTAATAAATATGTCAATAAATAGCAAATATGCAAATAGATCTCTGGAAAGTCCAGTAGATTGAGGGCTCGGGGGAAAACAGGATGTTGGGGTGTGCTCTCGCTGCTAACTTACAGTTAGAAGTGAGACAGAAACTCTGGGAAATACCCAGGAAAGCCCTTAAATATACAGTATAATATTGCTTTGGAAACAAAATATTAATTCACTGTGTAAAACACAACTAAAGCACCGATTAAGAACAAGAACTGTAACCGTTTTTTCCTTTTTGCTTCATTGTCAGTTTCATTTTTATCTAACTTTCACCAGCTTGTGTTCGTGTGTGGTGCAAGCGGAGCACTTCTTCTATGATAAAGTCAAATCCGAGTTTTAGAAGCCAGAAGGAGGAAGTCTCTTGCCAGCTTGATGAGGTAAAGGTCGAGATCCCTCAGAATGATGTAACCCTCCACTCGGTTCTCCCATACAGTTTTGGAGCTGTTCACGAGGCTCTTTGGGGTCAACACTGCAGGAAGTGTTGGTTTCCTGGTGGAGTTCTTCATGTAACTCATCTAGAGAAGGAAACAAAGCAATTTCAATCAGACCGCCGTCACTTCCTCTTTGCGTGGGCTGAAAGGGGGAAAGAACTGTGTGTGTGTAAGTTCGGTAAGAGGACTCGGGAGGACTCGCACCTGACTGCCGACGTGGATCATCAAGTCTCTCAGGTCCAGCTGAATGTTCTTGATGCCTTGAAATAAAGTGGTGCAGACCGTCCGTGCTGCCCCATTCTGTCTGTCTTCCTTCTCCAGCTGCTTTCTCTTCCACTCCAGCATATTCCTGAAGGCTTGGATGTCAACGAAAGCAGCTTGTAGTCGTTCCCAATCCTGAACGCACACGAGACAACAACGTGATTATAAGATTAGAATGTTGCACAATCCCCTGGTCATGTAGACTTTTACTGAGTTTCAAAAAGGGGGATTCCGCTCTTCTTCCACAAGTTTTACATTCTGTAAGAATAGACATCCTGACACTTGTGTCAGGGGGGTTTTCTACACATGATGAAAAATACTTAAGACATTTGAAGGAATTTTCAGAAAATGTCTTGTGCCTAATAAGAACCAGAGTGTGACTGAAACGGACGGACACTGACCGAGAGCTGCAGCCAGCTGTGGAAATCTGTAGAAAGCAACGGCAGGTCCTTCAATCGCCCACCTCTGTCCTCAAAATGCTCATTTCCCAACTGCTGCTGGTTCTAATGAAGGAAACATAGTAACGATTAAAAACTCGTATGCATGGACGACGCATCATTCAGCGGGCATGATGTAGCAGCACTCACATATTTCTTCAGCAGCTGCTGGACGCGGGTTCGGGTCGACCTTGAGAGACGAAAGGAGTTGATGTATTTAGCCTTCTGGGCTAATGGAGATGGATCAAAGGACGAGACACTTTGCAGTACACAGCAAAGTAGGATGAGAGCGCAACACCAAACAGCCATCTAGAAGGGAGACAGGACCAGAGGTTCAGGGTTGAATTGCATATTTTGTCCGTATTTCATGAATCCTTTTGATTGCAGCGCATCAAAAGGGCTCCGCAAGTGCTGTTACATTAAATCTGTTTCATCAAAGGACAGACTGGGTGAGCTGCTTTTTAGGTATAAGCAGGCGAAGATGTATCACTTCTGTATTTAAATCACTTAAAGCAGCAGTAAGTGGTACAGTATCACCTCCGATACAAATACAGCGAACTCAACCGTCATTTATTGTCCTTAGTATGTAAAAAGGAGTCTGTTCATATTTGGGGAAGACAATCCGCTGTGACTCCGCATTTCAATTGGTACAGTATCAAATACATGAAAACAGAAGTGCTTTGATTCCTCCGGATGGTTTCAGTGTGGAAGGAAGCGATTCTTCCAACAGGGTCTCCTTCGGTCTATTTGTTTTCCTGCATTGCAAATGTTAAAATAAACGTATTGTTTCCAGCAATAAAAAAAAGCCTCCTTAAAAATGTTGCATGTTGTATGTAATGCCAAAAATCATTGCAACTGCCTGCTGTGTGTTCTGCTGTGCTTTCTAAGATTCTGTATTATTTTAGAAATAATTCCAGAAATAATATTTTCTATCAGAATCGTTCCGGACTGACAAAAACCAACCCCATTACACTCTTGTCTAAAGAATCTATATGCTAAAGATAGTCTTACCTTGGAGGAGCAGTGGACACAGCGCAGAGAGAGAGATACATAACTACATGCTAACCTTCCGATTATTTATAAGACATGTTCTTGTTTTCGGTTTCTGGCAGTTTCTGGAGTTTTTTCTTTTTTTTTTTTTGTCCTTCTCATACTCTCTCTCGTTTCAGTAATCTGCGGTCGCTGAAATGATTCATGCAGAAGTGAGGATGTTGCTCAATAAGAAACCTAATATAGCACTAAATACTCTACTTTAGTACCTTAGTCAAAACACAAAGAGAATTCACCTGCATGTTTATCTTCTTCCTTTTTTTCATGGTAAACCATTTGGGAAATGTTTTTATTGCGGGGAATTGAAATGGTGGCCCTCTAATACCTAAAAATGAAAGTTACATGTTGATCATATATATTAGGCAGTTTACACTCATGTAAATTATAATGTCACACAGAAAATCTAACTTCTGTATTTATCATTTAAATGCATATTTAATCTTATATTCTGTCTCAACATTTCCTGGTGTGCATTTCCCCTGGTAACTTTAACAATGAACACTGATTAATCCCAGTAGAGTTTCATCAGCTGGTCATTTAACAGCCGCCAAAATGGGAATCTGTTGTTCTCGAGTGAAAATGACTAAAGTCCTTTTTTTTCTTCTCAAGAGAGACAGACAAGTTCCCTCACGACTGCTCATCTTTAGGGATGAAGGAGACTCATGATGACAATGAATCATGACAGAAACTGTTTAACTCACAAAAACAAATCAAAGAAAAATGTGTAAATAAATAAATGCTTATTGCCTCGACTGTCATTATTGAAAGTGTTGTTTCATAACATGGCACATATGAACAACTAGTTTAGTTTGAATAAATAAACGTAACACTTCTTCTTGAAGTCCAGAGAGACTTTTTAGTGATATGTAAACACATGATATGTTTATTTTTATTGTTGCTGGCTTTGTTTGCTGTGACAAGTTACAAATATCTCTACAAACAAAGACGATGACAGCCGTCACCCATGTTGTGTAACATACTGTACGTGTTTGTGTGCTCGTAATGGACAGGTGTGATCAACATCTGCAAAAAGAGAGCAGGCTGCTTTAATTTCCTGAAAATATAAAGGTTAAAAAAATGTGTTTTATTGTAGATTCCATATTGTACCATAAAGAAATAAGTCATTTCGTTTGTATGATTAAAAGTATTTATTTTTGGGTTTCCCGGAGGCCCTGAAGGGAACGTCTGTCTCTTCTAGATAATCGTTCAACCGTAAACAAGTTGGTGATTATTTGAAGGTACATTCCCGAGCAGTGATTGATACAATTCATACGTTACGGGAAGTTACCCAACATTCAAAGGAATGAAAATTGGGGATATTCTCTCGTCCTTTTCAAAACGGTTGATGACGGCGTTCACAAGTCAGGAAGATAGTTTAAAATGTGCGCTGTGCAATTAAGTTGTAACTGTATTTTACGCTGTAATCTGCAGTTCAATGTGTAGAATACAATGCAGCAGCAGTGTTATATAAGTATCCTTCACAGATTGCTATTTGCTTATCATTATACTTGAGTATTCGTGAAGCAGCTTATTTATATAACAGTGAACTTTACTGTTCCCATCTAATGTTTTAAAGTTGTATTTTCAAGTTAAAGTTTGAATGTGTTAACCAGGTGAGGGGTCATTCCCAGGTGCTACATTAGGATCATATAAATATTGATCCCTCTGAAGTGTGTTAAAGAGGAGTTTTAGTTACAGGACAAACTGGCAGGGCAAAGATTAAATATTTTTATGAAATTTCCTCTCTGATGAGCCCCTCAAATAGTTTTCAAATATTCTAAAATCTTCATGAAAACCTTAAAAAAAATCCCACCAATAAGAAACCTTAACTAGTGGAGGTTTCAACCTACCTCTTTGTGGTTTGTAAGTTTCACTCTGGCATATCAGTGTGTAACCAATATCATGTAGGACAATTTCGACTTATTAATTACTCAAATTATGGACCATGTGATCAGAAGATTTTCTAGGTTTCGGTAGGAGAGAGAAGGTCCGCACCATCGAAGTACATCACACGGGTATTTATTTAACAACAATATTTGCAACATGAACAAATTCAATAGCACAATAAAACATACACTTCAACCATATGAAATGAAATAATGAAAACCTATTTAGGCAGGTCTGGTTCTGCTTTTAACTGAATTTTATTCTATTTTATCTAATTTATTTTGTCAAATTGTTTCTAATTT